>VDFB02325877.1:214437-399911 GCA_007258455.2 Sequoia sempervirens | reverse complement strand
GATGGATACAATGAGAGATAGAGGTATAGAGCATAAGAGATGAAAATGAGTGAGAGAAAAAGATGATACAACTTGTTGATTACTAGAATTTGACATCCTGATTACTGAAATTTGACTAAGTTTGAAAATTATAAGATCTTCCAAAAACTAGAATTTGCATTATAAATCTAAGAGATCCAAAACCACTCTCAAACATCTTGAAACTATATACATGAAATATAACTTAAAGTATGTAAATTTCAACTTACACTTAAATATTTATTTCATGTATATAGTTCCTTTGGAAGAGAGAGAAAGAGAAAGAAAAAAATTAAAAGAGTTCACAAAAATACATTCAAAAAATTCATGCACTTCATTTGGTGAGCGCCAAATTACGTGCACTGGGAAATACCAACCCAAAGGGTTGGATTTTTCCTTGGGATGACCATTTGATGCCAAGGATGTGATTTTCTTAGGAGGGCACCAAATTTTCACATATTTTTGGCCATGCTAACTATCACGTTTGCACATATTTCAATGCAAGTTTATAAAAAAAATCGTGATGGCATTAGGCTCTCTCTTAGCTATATAAATATATAAATTTTTTTATGTTTTGATTATGTCAAGGTTTTCATCCATAACTTCTCTTGTTATTTCCTCCATTTTTTTGTCAAAAACCAACATGTGCTAGTTTAAGGATAGATTTTTACTTGTTCATTGAATATTGAAACAAATTACATTTTTTCAAACTAGAATCCATTTTACACATGATGAAAAAATTTGATTTTCAATTAGTTTTCAAAAAATTTAGGGGAGCATGCTCAAATTTTAGCTTTTCAGGATGTGTCCACTTCAAAAATTCATAAACTATTATATATTCATTAAAAAAATTAGCCGAAAGAATGGGGATAAACTATATGATGTTAGCTAATTTCTCACCGTCAATTTTTGAAATTCTAAAAAAAAGTTTGAAAAGGGAGGGGCCTCAAACACTATGTTATTTTTTTTGATAAAAAATAGACCTATTCCCCCTTTTGAATCCCTTAATCTTTATTATTTAAAAAAAATAGTAGCTTAGAAAGTAGACTCGAAGCACTTCAACTCTTGTTCTTGCAGCATCTTCAAATTTTGAGCATAACTATCTTCATTTTCTCATGCACATTAGACTTTGTTGATTTCATACAAAAAAAGTAGTATCTTAAGAGCCATTTTTGTGTCACATATTGGTGCACACATTGTCCCCCAAGAGGCCACTCCTGTGGTTCCTTCCATTTGTACAAAATAACTGAATCCATAACATGTGAAGTTTTAAAATCCTCCATACGGCTCTAGCCAACCTCTAGAAATCTCCTACATAAATCTTGCAAGTGAGGATGAGATGACATAATAGGAGGGTGGCCATCCCAAGAGTCAAACTAGAAGAGAGCATTAGAGCCACTATTGCAAATCCAAAACAACCCTTGTTTAATCAACTTAGTACCCCTTTTGAGAGTACACCAAATCATAGATCCAATACCCATAAGATTGTATCTTGGTACATCCGCACTCTCCACACTCCCAAGATATTTTGAGGTAAGGATCTTAGCCCAAGTATAATTTTGTTGTGAACACCATTGCCAATAAAGTTTTTTCTACCAAAGCTTGTCCATTCAAATCAACTTGATGCAGCCCAAGACCACCTTCCTGCTTTGGCTGACAAACATCCTCCCACTTAACAAGACTTCACTTCCTTAAGAGAAGATTCCAAGACCAATGAAATTGGAAACAAATACTTTCAAAGTCTTTAACAAAAATGGTAGGAGCTGATAAAACAAAGCACTTGTACAATGGGAGAACCTGAACCATTGACTTCAAAAGAGTCACTCCACCAATAGTAAAGAGCCATTTGCAAGTCTAGTGACTAATTTTTTTACAAAATTTCTCAATAACATCTTGCTAAAACATCCTTAGAAAAGATCACAAAACAAGAGGAACCTTAAGCTAAATAAAAGGAAGTGAGCCAATCTACAACCTATGAATCCTAGCAATTCTCAGTTGAATAAGCTTGAGAGTTGAAAAAGAAAATGGTGGACTTGCCCTCATTGATACTTTGTCCCAAAGACACCAAATAACAGTCCAACTTACCTTCCTCAAATTGACCACTTCATCCTCTTTGGTCAAGCCCATTAGAGTTGTTTCATCCACAAACTAAAGATGAGACTGGGAGGGGAGAAAATAAATAGGTATGGGGATAAGAGATCCCCTTGTCAAAGGCCCCTAGAAGCCCCAAATAGATTTGAAGGCTCCTTATTTATTAGCACATAGAAAGAAGATGAGGTGACACAACTCATAACCCACTCAATCCAAGCACTTCCAAACCCAAAATCCCTCAAAATCTTGGATAGAAAATCCCACTTGACGCAATCATAGGATTTGGCCATGTCCAACTTAATGAACATAACCTTTTCTCTAGAGGAGGCCATCAAGTGTACAATCTCTGCTGCAATAACAACACCATAAAGAATCTTCCTACCAGCCACAAAGCAACCTTTCTCCTAGAAATTAGCCTACTTAACCATGGCTTCAAGCATTCAACAATCAACTTCATAATTATTTTGTACACCATATTACATAGGGAAATTGGTCGAAAGAGATCCAAAGAATTAACCCCCTCCAACTTAGGAATAAGAGCTAGAAAAGTGGCATTCACGGCTCTTAACACTTGGTTGTTCCTTTGAGATTCTTGAATAACCTCAAGAAGGTCAAGCTTAACTACCTCCCAAAATTCTTGGAGAACTCAATTGGAAATCCATTGGAAATCAAGTTTCATATTTTTATTTATCCACAAGTTAGAAGTTTCTCCTACTAACTAGAAGGCACCCCAAACAACTTTGGTGTCCTCAAAATAGTTTTTTATTTCAAAATATTTTTCCATTTGTATTAACCAAATCAATTGCCACACTTATTTTTGATGGGTAACTTTTCTTATATCCCTAGACAACTCAATTGCCACACATGTTCTTTTTCTACTTTCAGATTTGGACTGAGATTATTCTTCCCTATGTTGAAGTGATTAATTATGGTCATGAGAACTCTCTCCTTTATTCTCATTAGGTATTTCTTCCTCCTCATTAATTGGGACTTCCTACTCTTCTCTTTCTTTTCCTTACACTTCTTGTTCAAGGTTTTCTATCCTTGCCCTAGTTTCATCCATGATGGCCAAAATGCGGTCCAAATTGGCTTCAATATTATCTGGACCTGTCCAACTTCTTGACTTTCTCCAGGAGTAGTCCTTGTTCTCACCATCTTTTCAAGAAAAGGTTATCTATATTAGATCCTATTATGGTTTACTTAATAGATTGAAATTTTTTCAAAATAGCAAACATTCACATAAAAGAAATTCTATTTTGCTCACAAGTTTTGATATATAAAATAACTTTTCATTTACTCATAAGGATTTCAATATCCTTTCATTTACATTGAATGAATATTCAAGTATTCAAGAGGAGAGTATCCATCATACTCACTCTTAGATACATAGCTCAACGAGGTATACCCCTCATATTTCTGTTCATCTTGTATTTGCTCTTCTCTATCCCAAAAAGGATAATATCCCTTAGATTTATCTTCTAATACATAATTTTGAGGTACATAACCCTCTAACTTGCCACTTGAGGCTATAACAATTATTTTGGCCATGGGTAAAACATGAGGGTCTCTAAACAACATAGACACTACATTTAGAGGGCATATTTATAGAAAGTGATAACGAGTCTAATTTTGCTAGAGAGGCAGAAGGTAAATAGTTGAAGTTAGCTTCATTTCTCATTCTTTTCTTCTCTTGGCTAATTAACTATAGAGCATGAATAATTATCTTGGTATCACTTAGCCAGATGGCGTTGTCATAGTCAGTTCCCTCTATGGTACAAACAAGGGCTCCCTTTTCCTTCTTGGCCCTTAGGCAATGCTCATTCCTAATTACTAAATTTCTTGTAGTTAACCTAAGACACACCATCCTGGCACAAGAACTTCCAAACATTAGATTCACATAATGTTGGAATGGAAAACATAGTGAGCACATAGGTTTCAGAGCTAAATTTTCTAGCTCTAATACCATGTGTAACATGCCTATTTCTCAACTCAAAAAATTCTCCTATGTTTTACCACAAGTGAATAAATTGATTTTTCAAACACATAGCAATAAAAAATTCTTCTCAAATTAAGATAATATGCATATATGATATAACAATAATTCATCTTTCTCATTTCATTATGTGTTGCCAAAAAATGTATAGTTGATATTTTTATGCTCACTTGAGTCCTTCTAATGGGTTTTGGCTTGATTTTGTCTTGATTTAATATAGTAATGTGGCTTAAACATTCAAATTATGGTGTCTTGTGAAGGTGTTGCGAAGTGTTGTAAAAAAATTCTACACTTTTCTAGACTCCATTCATTACAATTCACCTAAAAATCACCTTTTCATCACTTATTAAGTCCTATTTTGAAGCGTTGTAAAGTCTTGTAATAAGATTTCACACTTTTCTAGGCTTAATTTTACTAATTCAACTCTTTCTCATGTCTAATTGACCCCTTAATACACTTTCTGACCATTTTTAAGTGTGTTTTTGAGGATATTCCCGTTGAATGACTTTTAATGCCCCGAAATTCCTGACACCCACTTAATTTGCTTAAGTGGGACCAAGTCACCCATAGGGGCGACTTAGTTCTTTTTGGCACAAAACTCAAAATAATTTTAAATTTCTAGAGGGATTTTGTCCTCTAACCCTTGAGGTTGGCCTGTGATGTGTTACTTTCAGGAAATTTTAGTAAAATCAAGTATAAATAAGGGTTTTTCATGTTATTTTACATCTCCTAATTCATTCAAGCAATCTTCCATCTCATACATCTATCTCTTGCACTCATTAAACAATCAAGCAAATCAAGCATTGTTAAGTCAGCCTATTGGAGTTCTTCATTACATATCTTTAAATTTGAGCATCAATGGTGTGGTAAGTTTATGACATTTGCATTTGCATGTTATCTATTTATCATATTCATTTCATTCCATTTCATTGTTTAGGGTTTGATTACCAAAGTGGGGTTTGACCAAGGCAAACCCATATTCTCTAACCCTCAACCATTTTTCCCCTTTTGCATGTGACTTTTGTATGCAGATTTGTCAAGCAATAGGTGTTGAAAAGTGATAAAAAAAGTGCATCAAGTCAATCAAGTCAACATCATCTTATTTCAAGCTTGGAGAATACTTTATGCCTCATTTTCTGTAGAATCAAGTACATATACCTATCAAAAAAGGAAGTGCAAACCTAAGACTACAAGATTTTGTCCCAAATTTCCCAAAATCTGCAGGAGGACTAAGTTGCCACTAGGGGCGAATTAGTCCCACTTTTGGGCTTGAAAACTGATTTTGACATTTTTGAACACCCATTTGGTAGATTCCCATTCCAACAAAGTTTCTCGAAATTGGGACTAAGTCACCTAGCCTGGCCTAAGTGTCCCTGTCAACATTTCAGTCAACTTTTACCAGGATTCCAAAATCTTCCAACATCAAAATTCTGATTCCAGGTGCACCTCTTCCATTTTGTTCTATTATTTCATCATTTAGTTACATTTCTTAGGTATTTTTTCATATCACAATGTGTTTTCCAGCACTTTACATTTTCATAGTTTTGCATCCTTAAATTATTTCAATTTCAGATCAAAGCATTTGTACATCTTAACTAGACATAATACACCTCATTTAACATATTCTTGAGTGTAAATCATTGAATTTTGACACCCCTTTCCATCCCCTTTCTCCTTTTAGGTGAAAAACCCTTGGAGGAGCAAAGCATTGTGAAAGGGGTAAACCAAAATCATCATTTACACATTCAACAAAATGTACAATCTTCTCAAAGAAATGGTTTCATAAACTAGATACAACATACATTTTCCATCTTTGAAAGAAATAGATACAAGATACATACATAGCTCAACCGAGCTTCAATGGCACTAGAAATGTAAATGATCCTGGAAATCCCCATCAAATCTTGGCTCGCCAAATGAGAGGAGAAACATCACTCAAGCACTTTTTTGCCATCCATGGACTTACTATGGTCCCCACACATCTTCCATATATGATAAGATGGTCCTATACTTCGACAAAGAGCTTTGGTCTAGAAACCTCAAAATACTATGCAATCCTAAGCTTGTTTTTGTGTCCTCCATAACTAGAAATTTACCATACAAAGTCTATATTCTACATGTATGAAAATTCCAGACTAGCATGCTAAAAGGTAACACAATGAACTGACAGTGTAACTAGTGGAAAATTACACCACTTTGTCCAAAGTATTCATCTCCCCTAATTTGAAATGGACGTCACATGCTCATCCACCATTCTAGCTCGATTTGTTATGACTATTCATATTCTATGCATAGGCTATCCCCTTTATTCGATTCAACCTAATCCATGTAACAACCTATATGCTCTAAGTTCACTATGACTCGTCTAGTAGGTAAAACATGTGTTTCCATAACCTATCTTCACAAATTTAGCTTTTAGCTATATAGACTCCACTCTCTTGAAATATTTAATTCTTGATATCTAGAATCAATCCTTAATTTGGAGTATGTACAAACACTCAAGAAATAGAGGTACCAAAATTATAAACAGGTGAATTTCAATTTCACATAGGTAGAAAATAATCTTTCCCTAATAATGTATCATGTTTTCTAAATAAAAAAAATCAAATCATAGAATCATTCCAAAGTCAATCAAAGATAAAAGAGTAAGATTCAACATTCCTATAAATGCAAAGCTCCAACTCGATCAAGTTGGTTCCTAACTTAGTCTCCTCAAATCAACTTTCAACTTGGCAACTAACACTTCCACTCTTCCCAAAAACTCTCACAAATTCTCTTGCTAAAATCTCTTGTAAAGCCTCTCTCTAAATCTCTCACTAAACTCAGAAGAATAGAGCAATATTCAAAAAGTTATCAACAAAATGCAGATATGCGACCATTTGAGGTAAAAAGAACCTCTTATTTATACACAAAAATCGACATCTAAACGATATATATAGGGTAGTAGAGTTGACACTTCTTAGTTCAATTTGTTTGACTCGGTAAGGTAAAGAAAAGGTGGCAAATTACAAAATTAAGATTGAGAAATACTGCATAGCAAGTTGCTTCTATCATGGATAACAAGAGTATAATTTAGATATGAAAGGTAAATAATCACATAGGTTGAGTCTCTCTTTTCCGACATATTTTGACTAATTCTCTTATTTAAATTTTAGCCTCCATCGCTGGATAGAGCTCACAAAATAGGCTTCTAAATGTATGCAGTTATTCATAATTTGGCACCACATAAACTTCTTGTGTGTTATTTGGAGTTTTAGATAAAAGACCAAGTCAAAGATTTTAAATGTGTTTCAAGCTACCTTCAATACATTTTGACTATGTCTTACAATCATTTACATGCCTCACATTGCTCTATGCATATTGCAAAGCATGGTAATACTTATGAAATGCTCACAGTGCTACCTTATTGTGCACTACTCATTTTTGCTATGCTTTATATTGTTCATGATGTGCACTTTACATTGTAACATGTGCTTTAATATATAATCAACACTTATATTATATTCAAAACTATTTAAACAACATAAAACATATTTTATATATATATATCCATTATACTTATATATACACACATACATATATATAACTTCATATGTTATTATATATATATATATATTGTATAGGAGTGAATTTGCACCCCTTGTGTAAATTCCCCTTTTGAATACCCTCACCTTAGAAAATCAAGTCCGAAGGCAAAATTCCACATCACCCACCTTCCTTCCATCCAATTGGCATGTGTTTTGTGTCTCGGTAGGGGAATTTTCGTCAGGGACGTGAGCATGGCGTGCGGACATCTGTGCGGCGCGCTTCCATCCCTTATAGATTAGTGCCTCTAGAATCCATAGGGATGTTACATTCCTCATTGGGGTCAAATTGTAATGCCTCTGTGTGACCAATCGACCTGAAAATGGCTTCATTCCCTCTCATTTTGGCCTTCAAAGGCATTCATTTCACACTCACTTCATCTCTTCACATCTGAGAGAATTTTCATTCCATCTTTCACATCTTCTCACAATTTCAAAAATCTAAACAACTTCATTGACCATTGCAACAACTTGTTACTTCATTCACTCCACCTTTGTTCGTGTGGCACTACCATAGAAGTTGTGAGCTTGGAGTCTTGTGAGACCTCCCTTCATCACTGTTGTGGTTGTGGTGAATTTTCCAAGTTCGTTGCTTGCATTCTCCCTTCATTGGCCTTGACAGCATTTGGGTGGAGGTGGTAACGCTTCACTTTTCCTTTTGTGGTTTGATAGAGTAGTGTAGCATTCTTTTGTAGTGTTCAACAATCTATCTTTCTTCTTTCCTTTATCATATGTTCTACTCTGTTGCTTTTCTAGCTATCCATGGAGGTGGAAACACCAAAGCAGGGGTTTGACTGAGGAAAACCCCTATACAACCCCAACAATTTTCCTCTCTTGCTTGTGTGTAGGTGAACGTGCACATGGAGCTCGCTGGAAAGCTGGTGCTTTAATGAGTTGGTATTTGTCACCCTTGTATTCATCTACTTTACCATTTTTGTACTTACTTTTTATACTTTATCATTCTATTCATTTCGTTAAAGTTAGTTAGCTAGGTTGTTAGTAGGCTTTTGGAGCTTTTCTTACTGCATTTTATGTTTTCTAGCCGTACAAGCGCCAACACACCATAGAGACTACCCGTGCTGTCGTCCTCAAACAAAGAGTTGTCTGAGGTGTAGTTTGGACTCCATAAATCAGTTCATGTAGCCCCAATTGGATTTTCAAGCCTATAGAGTGACAAAAGCACTTGAGCATGCTTTTCATTCTCGATCCTCATCCTGAAGCACTCGTTAGAGTGAGGTAAGTTAGGGCAACCCTCCACTCTCGACTCTCCATAACTAGAGCCTTGGTGTGGTTGGTCCCCCTCTTACATTTTTGGTGAACCTAACGTGAACCATTTTGATTCCATTTAGCAGTGTTGAAGGGTCCTTTCCTTGTATCCTAGAAGCATTGTACATGTGAGTGTTGTGAGGCATTTTGCCTTACAACCCAACCTGCGACCCCTAGTAGGCATAGTTGGAAGGTTCTATAGGCATTGTAGAATGAAACTTTAGTTGGGTCACTATTCAATTATGAACCTTTGGGGGGCTTTGTGAGAGTATTGTTTAGTGTACATGATGAATTCCTTTTCTGCATCTTCCTATCCTCTCTACGCAACCTGTGAGTAGCTCTCCTGGCATAACTTTCACCTCACAGGACCTGTCGATGGGTTATAATAGAGAGCCATCTCCTCTCTATATCCCTGCATGGATCAACATAAACATTGTAGCAAGTGTTCTTGTTGACTTGACATGTTGGGAAAATATTATAACTGAGGAGATCATGCTAATCAATTTCTTGCATAAAGATGGATATGACACGCTCGAAAGTACCATCTGTACACATAACAAACTTTTTGTACCTCCCCTTGATAGAATCACCTTGTTGTTCTTTGTTGGACCTAAGTCAGTGAACATGCTTTTTGACATAATCCTGGGGTTTGAACTCTTGAGAGTGAAACTAGGTATTCCTTGGTTGGTTGCTATGAATGTAGTTCCCTCAGTCATGCATAAATGTTTGAAGTTTATTCATGAGGGTTCAGTGCACATGATCTATGAAACCGACTATAAACCATCGGTTGCACGTGGTAGCTATTCCTTAGACCACTTTTGGCCTACACCCATTGGTCCACTTTTGCCTAGGATGAACCTCTTGTACTAGACTTATGAGAAGTACAAGAAAGGGCACTTAACATTTAAGGTGAGATACCCTCCATCTCCTTATGCTATCTCGCATATGGCTTGTTTGAAAGCTGACAATGATGCCACCTTGGCACATTGAAAGCAAGAAGAGAAGCGCTCTCGAGGTTCCTCTTCCTCCTCTTTCTTTGTCCATCCTGACACTTCCTCTCGCCCTGTTGCGACATCATCAAATTTTGCTCTGTGTTTTCACGGGAGAACCCTATGGTGCCCACTTGGCGAAAGCCCAAGTGTCCTGCATTCAAAATTCATGTTCTACCCACAGAGCCTAGGCCCATTCAATATGGTATAAGGAAGGGTCCCCGCGGGGAATCCTCTATGTCTCAACCTTCGTGGCCTCCTACTGCTCCTACTCCTAAAGAAGTGAATGGGAAAGGGCTTGTCATCGAGGAATTAAAGATGACTCCCCCCATTGTCTCTTAATCTCCTCCTTCTTCTCTCATCCAAGAGTTTGTCCCTCCATCAAAGGCAACTATGATGGACACTCCTATGGCTGAGCAAGAGCCCTCTGTTCCATCTCATCTTTAGGTCTCTGGCTCCCAGAGTTGCAGGAACTACCTTACGGGCAAGCGCAAGCATTGGTGAAAGGCTCTAGTGGTTGAGCAAGCCACTTTGCAAAGGAAGGGGAGTTGACTGCCCTTGTTTCAGGGCCTCTTGTTGTTGCCTCCTCCTCTCCTATCCTCTCTGCCTCAGTTCAATCGAACATGGTTATGCTTTTGGCTCCTACTACAAGTGTTAACACCCTCGATCCTAAAAGGGTGCAAGTGTTTATTGCTCCTTAGTCAAGCCACCTCTTTTGATGTCCCTCTTGGACATCCCACCATTCCCTAAACCTGTGGACATGCCGAACACCTCAGTGGTGTCTATCAAAATTTTCTCCTCCTCCTTCATGCCTCTTGCCTTGTCTATGGGTAGTTCACATCCTACGACAAAGAAGAAGGTGGAGGTTGGCCCTTCTAGAAATGGGGGGCATAAGAGGAGTTCGTCCCCTTTGGAGAGTGGCTTTGCATTAGCATGTGTCATCCTTGTGATGAAAGAAGTATTGGATTCCCCTGACTTTGTCATTGCTCCCGAGTTACTCAATGAGCTTAGCAGTGAATATTAGGCATTGTCCTCCCTTGCCCATTGAGGTAACACATGACACTCCTGTAAAGTGCATGTTTAACTCTTTGTATGAGGTCCCAACCTTATCAGTAATCTTAGGAAAATTGTTGACCATCGCTCCACAAGAACCAAGTGGAGGAGACCCCAAAGAGTCTCCTTCCTTAGCTCTTGTTGTGGGAGGGTTAGAAGGTTACCCCCTTAATATTCCACCATTGCGGGCTCACCTTCCTTCCCCATATAATGATCTATATTGAGAATTGAACAACCTCTTGGTCAGTGAGTGTTAGGGGGTGCCTCTTCTTTTCCTTTATATTAGGTGTGTGTTTGTTGTGATGTGTTCCCCTGTGCTTTCATTGTGTGTTCCTGGATGACCCTTGTCACCCTTGTAGGTGCTTAGATACAAGAGTGATTATGTGTCATAAAAATTCCTCTATTTGTGGCATCATTCTTCCTTTGTTACGTGTATTGATTTTCGGCAAATTGGGGATGATGCAAAGTGTTGGGGGCATTTAGGTGTATACACCTAAAATTGATCAAGACATTTAATTAATTAAATACTAGTTATTTAATTAATATTCCATCTACGTATAAATAAATTCTCAATTTATTTATATAGTTCATATCCTTTAATTCTCCAAATCTAAAATCATATTCTTCTAATTTAATTAAATAAACAAATTTCATAAGTTTGTTTTATTTAATTAATTTTCACTAACCTTGGATTAAGAATTCAAGCACATGTCTACAACTTTTTCATGCCACCTCATCAAGGTCACATGAAATTAAATAATTATAATTTTTAATTAGAATTATCTTCAAACACATGGCTTATTCCTCATACACTTCTTCAACAAAATTTCAAACACATGGTCTTTTTCTTACACACTTGATTCTTCCATCCATTTGGCATGTTGTCTTTGGTCAAGAGATTCCTCCATCCATTTGACATGTTGTCTTTGGTCAAGGAAATATTCTTCTTCATTCTCTCCATCTCCACCGTTCATCCCTCTTGTTTGAATCTAGACTGTTAATATTTGCCACATCACAAGATGCTTGGAAAAGCCTATAAATACAACCCTTTTCCATTGTATTTTTCATCCTACATTTGCGTAGAGTTATCATGCAAGAATATCTTTGGAGCATTGGAGCATTTGAAGTCTTATAGTTAGCATTGTTTAGCATTTTAGCAAAGCTTGCATTGTAGCATCATGTTAACTTAGAATCGTGTTTTGTCTTATAGTTGCATTTTAAATTATCATATCACTAATCATTTGAGCATATGCAAAATAATTTTAGCTTCTTATCACAACATTAGTATCATATAATCTCACATCATTATCCATTTGTCAAATTATCACCATTATCATTTGTATCATGCAATATCATGTAGGAACTTAGATTTCTTGCATTTTGACTAGCATCTCGTTTCTCAAGTTGTCATTTTAACAACCATAGTGCACATACAAAATTTGAGAGCCAACATGGTTTAATAAATCCTTGAGAATAGAAGACAATGGAACATTTTTAGGAATTTAATCTTGTTTCAGTTTGATTCAGTTTTATTGATTAAATCTCTAATATAATACATCTCATTGGTGTTTGTGTTAATTTATTAACTCTCCCACATTTCACACGCACACAAAATGGTGCCCACCATGGGGCCCAACCCCATTTCTAACAATTTTTTAGAAAATTTTGTGTATATAGGCTGGATGTGACGTTTTAGCGCAATCACGATTTCTTTTGGCGCATACGACAAATATTTCGGCACACATGGCTTCTGTTTCGGTGCATCCGAGGAATCTTCCAACACATTCAGTCTCTATTTTGGTGCATTCGATCTTTCTTACAGTGCATCCATCAAATTTTCTAGTACGTATAGGGAGTGTTTAAGTGCATTCGGTATCTACTTTAGCACATTCGGTTGTTCTTTTAGCACATAGAGTAATTGTTTTAGCGCATTGGTTAGTTCTTGTAGCGCATTAGTTTAAAATTTCAAAATTCGAGAACTGATTTGTGTTTTCTGCTTGCAGATACTTTTATACACTAGTCAAAGACAAATTTATCAAACTACTGATGATTTATGTAGGGGATGGAGTTGTTTAAATGCTTTCTTTTGCTTAAAATAGGCATCTAGCTTAATTAAGAAGGATAAAGAACACCATGTCTTTCATGTTTGATGAATGGTAGGCATATGCTCTCCCCTTAACTAGGTGACCAAAAAGCCAAACCCATTCACTTTTGTTTTATCCTTAGAGGGCCTACCTTGTTGGAAAAAGTAATCACCCAAGGGAATGACCCAACCGATAACATGCTAAATCCAAGCAACTTCTAGCCGAGATATAAATGTGGGTACTTGGGGAAAGTTCAAGTATCATGAGGATTTTTTCAACAAGAAGGAAAACAGTGGTTTCTTTCCACATGGATGATCCCCCACAAATGGAATGCCTATACTAGAACCCTTTGTTTTAGTAAGGCCAAAATCCTTATTCTATTTGTTGGTGCAAGAATAGTCATTCTAAAGCTATCCCACATTCTTGCAATTTTTAGTAGAGATGAAAAGTATGCCATGGGAGATTCATGGGTATTGATTCTTGGCTGCCCCATAGAAGTGAGTGCCATGGAGGGGAGCCAATGGGGTCAAACATCTAATCATCCACTATAAGTAAGTGCAACTAGAGTAAAATCCAAGTAGGAATTCAACAAATATATTCCTACACAACCTAAGTTGTACATGCTTGATGTGTCTTTACCAATGTGTTTTTGAACCAATTTTAAACAAAAACATCACATGTTGAAAGTACAAAAACCTTGATTCTGAAAACATCCATTGAAATAACCAAATCTCTAACTGAAAAATCCAAAAATCAAACAAACTTCCAAGAAGCTATGTCATTTTCTAGTTCAGTGCATCCGCTAGATCTTATAGCGCATCTGTGTATTTTTCCAGTGCATCCAACTACTGTTATAATGCATCTGTGCAAAATTTTGGTGCATTTTTCCTCTATTCCGGTGTATCCAGGCAATCTTATAGCGCATCTGTGCAATATTCTAGTGCATTGACCCTTTATTCTAGTGCACCGGGGTAATCTTATAGTGCATTTATGCAAAACTATGGTGCGTTTGTCCTCTGTTCTGGCATATCCAGGAAATCTTATAGCACATCTGTGCAACATTCCAGTGCATTGACCCTCTGTTCTAGCGCATCTAGGCAATCTTATAGTGCATATGTCCTCTGTTTTAGAGCATATGTCAAATCTTTTAGTGCATCTCAGTTCTGTTTTAGTGCATCCATTAAATGAAAAACCCAAGAGTTAAACTTGTCCCCTATTTCATAATTTGAACCAAAAATTTAGAATCTTCTTCAATCCAGAATCATTCCTTAGGTTCCTTAGAGTCTAAACTTGTTAAAATTGACCTCTACAAGTGGAATTCTCCAATCTAAACCAAGATCTAACATCTCAAAGTGCCAAAATCACCAAATTTTATCACACCTTTGATTATTAAGCCTAGTTTCATCATCAGGATTTATCAGCCTTTCATCACGAAACAAATCTATATAGTCAAATCAAACTTAGTCTCATTAGAATTTGACATTCTATTTGACTTAGTTGTAATCCTTGGTACTCTTCCAAACTTAGATCAAAGTTTAGTCAAAATTATAGCACTTGTATGCCCGTTCAAACAAGGTTACAAAAACAAAAACTCAAGGAAAAAGGACTTGAAAATCAAAACATTGAATTTCCAAACCTTGGAACTCCAACCATTGAAACTTTGATCATTGAGACTTAAAACATCAAAACTCAAAATAGTGAGACACAAAACACCATGGCAGAAGTTGAAGAGAATCCTTTCCATGGAATCCACAACAATGAAGGGGAAAAAATAACTAAGAAAGATATCCAACATGTTGAACAAGATCCCAACTTCCACAAATGCTTAGAAAATATTTTCAAAAGAAATGGGGAAAAGTATCTCCTTATGCTACCTAAACAAGATGTCAAATTACCTGAAGAATTTGATGTGAATTAATTGAAAGTACCTCCAAAACAACTCAAAAAAGAAACCGAACAAGTGGTTGCCCTAACTCACCAAAAGAAGAACCTTCAACAACAAATTATCGATATGCAAAGAGGAACCTCAAAATGATACTTGGTCCAAGACATTTTTCCATATCTGTTTGATCAAAGTATCCACATGATCCCCTTTCCAAAACATTTCGAATTCCCAAAATATGACAAATATAATGGAAAAACTGATATGATAAACCATGTGAGGGAATTTAGAACCATGAGTCTTGAATTTTCATATGAGGAAACATACTTAATGAGACTATTTCCATGAAGCCTAGGTGGAAAATGTCTTGAATGGTTCTCCAAACTCACCTCACTAATTAACACCTTTGAAGAATTGGTCAACAAGTTCATCACCCAATATTCTTACAACATCCAACATGACATCACCATGAAAGATCTTTGTAACTTGAAACAAAAGAAGGGTGAATCATTCCTTGTATTCTTGCAAAAATGGAGAAGCTTATTTACATGATATTCTTGTCCCATACCCAAAAAAGAAAAGATAGAAATCTTTATTGATAACCTCAATGACAAGATGAGTTATAGATTGGAATTACAATGTCCACCTACATTCAAAAAATTGATTGAAAACGAGATTAAAATCGAAGAGGCTTTATTCAAGAGAGGATTCATCAAAATATACAACGAAAACAACTCATCAAACTCCAACAATTGCAATAGTGGTGACAAACCCAAGTTTTGGTAACAAAACAAAAATGTGGGAAACAACGATGGTGTAGTTGAAAACCAAAATGAAAAACTTGTATTCAACTGAATTACTACCGCCACCAAAACTAATCAGAACAACAACCCACCCAACAACCAAAACAACAACCAAAATGTCAACCAAAGCAACAATCAAGGTAATGTTGGATCTAGAACACCATCATATTGAACATCCTCAAATTGAAGGAGGTTTCCCCTTTAGGACAATCATTAGAATCGTCATTGAAGGAACTTCTCAAAGCTAAGGTCATAAAATTAAGAGAGGCAAGAAATTGGGAGCCACAAGTCAAGCCTCCATGGTGGAATGATGCTCATTTTTGTGATTTTCATCACAACAAATGACATAAAACCAACGACTGCATGCAATTGAAGCACTTGATACAAGATCTAATTGACAACAAGACGATATTTGTAGGACCCCAAACAAACAATGATCATGGGGCATTCAAAAACCATCTACCCAACTACAAAAAAGGGGAATCTTCTTCTTCAAATACCAAAGGAAAAAAACATAAACTATGTCTATGACACCACCATTTTGCAAATCGAAGTGGTTGATGATCAAACCCATGACAAATCATATCTTATTGCAAATGATAACCTAACAAACAACAACACCATTGAACATGAACAAAACATCATTGCAAGTGAAAATCATCACCATGATGGCGACACTACCTCACATCAAATCAATGTTATCAAAATCAGAGAGAAACAAGACAACACACCCATCAATGCAATCACACGAGGACAAGCCAAGGTAACATTGAAAGGAGCTACCCCTTCAATGTCCAAAGCAAATACTGCTATCCCTGCAACCCAATATAACATAGTTGATGAGTTGTAGAAAATACTTGCCCAAATATCCATATTAGAACTTCTCAATATTTCACTCGCTCACAAGGAAATCTTGGAACAAGCTCTAATCACCACCACAGTGCCAAACAATCTAGAGGTTTTCCAATTCCAAGCTATGGTGGGACATTTGACTGCATCGCACTGCTAGTCATTTTTTAGATACGATGATGTATCTGTGAATCATCCACACAATGTTGCCCTACACATTAAGGTCTTAATCCACAAACACCGTGTTAAATGTGTTCTAATAGATGGAGGAGCTGACTTGAACATCTATACTTTGAAACTTGTCTGTGCACTAGGCTATTCAAAAAATGTTATTGATCCTAGAAGGAAAATCACAATAAAAGCATATGATGATGAGGAGAGATCTTCACAGGGGTTGATATTGCTACCTATTCAAGTGGGACCAATTGTCAGAGATATAGTATGCCAAGTGTTAGACCAAGAGAACTAACCTACAACATACTCTTGGGAAGACATTTGATTCATGACATGCAAGCAATGTTATCCACATATCACTAGTGTTTGAAGTTCACTTTCAATGGGCAAGAAATCACTATTGCAGCTAACTCAAACAACCCCCAATATTGTAACACCCTCAAGACTAGCCAAGATGCTTTTGTACTACACAACAGGGAAGCTCCAACTCAGGGTTCATCAAATGAGGGGAAAAAACTAAATGCCTTGTTAAAGTGGGTTGAGAAAAAGGACCAATCAAAGGATAAGGATATTGGTGATGTCAATCCCTCAAGTAAAGAAAGTACATCAAATCCTACTCCATAAAATCAGGAAAGTCAACTCCAGTCCTTATAGAAACAAGTTTCCAAGATCTAATTGAAAGACAAAGGCATGGGGGAAATACTCATTTCAGCAATCCTTATGTTTATTACAACTTTCATCTTCTCCAAAGTCATATGGACAACCATCGACATCTAGATAGCAATCATCACAACCAACCACGCTATTTGATGGCACCTTTCTAAGAGCGGGCACATTAGTGGATGATTCAAATGACAAAGTGGTTTTAAATTGGTTATACAAAGATGAAGAATCATCACAAGCATCCACCTCAGGTGTACAAATAGAGCAGTATGGCAAAAGAAAGACAATCCTAGAAAAGATGGGGTATGAGGGAAAAGGCCTTATCGGTAAAAGGAAAGAAGGCATCATAGAACTGATACAACCTATCACAATGTAATCCAAGGATAAAACAAGATTAGGATATAAAGAAGAATCAAGACAAGAAACTAGATGACAAGTTGTTGAAAGAATCCTACAACTACAAGCTAGTGATGATCATGAAACTAATTAAAATGAATATGAGTGGGATTCACTATCCCAAGAGTCTTGTCACAATAAGGAAATTGATGTGGTATAAAAGTATACACCCAAACATGAGGAGGGTGAAAATTCAGGTTATAGACCATTTGAAATAGGATCACAACATATTGATGATTCCAATGAAGACGATCATAATTGGAATGAAATGGATAATTCAGAGGAGAGTTACCTTATAGACATTGAATTCGCTATTGGACAATTCGAATACATTACCATCAGGACCCTTACTGCATTTGACCTTAACCAATCCAACAATCTCTTACCCCTGGTACATCCTAAACTCATAGATTGGGATCAAACTAAGCCGTCTGATGTCCCCATTGTTTCAAATGATGAGGCCATTGTCAACTTCCTCTATTCTGCCAATCTTGAAACTAAATCCACCATTGAACATCATAACGAAACTTCCAACTAGGAGAGTGTCTAAATTTTTAGCTGCAAAATGAATAATACAAGGAATAGATCTAATGGTGAAAACCATTCAATGGCAGTATCAGATCTAGAAAAAGTAAAAATAAAGAGCGTATCCAATGGCGAAAACCTCTTTGAGGCATTAAAGGATGGAAGATTTGACACACTCCTTGAACACTTTTAGGAACGATCTAAAGTATTGATTGAACCCACACAGTCAATCAATATCGACAATGAAGAAACAATAAAGTCTGCCCATCTAGTAGAATCCTTGATAGATTAAGAAAAACCTAACTTCATTAAACTCTTCACATAAAGACATGTCAATTTTTCTTGGTCATATGCCGACATGCCAAGGATTGATCCAAAACTCATCACGCACCACTTATCATTACCAACAGGGGTAAAACCAGTCAAGCAAAAGTTAAGGAAAATGCATCTGCATATTTCCATATTAGTAAAAGAAAAATTGAAGAAGTTATTGGATGTTGGGTTCATCAAACCAATTGACTATGCCAAATGGATATCAAATATTGTGCCTGTTTCAAAACTAGACAAGAGCATTAGGATATGCACAAATTTTAGGGATCTCAACAAGGCTTGCCCAAAAGATGACATTACCCTACCCAACATTGACATCATTGTGGACCTAACAGTAGGGCATGGCATGTTGTCACTCATGGATGGTTTTTCCAGCTATAATCAAATCAAAATTCCACTTGAGGATCAAGATAAAACAAACTTCATGTTTCTGTGGGGAACCTTTTGTTGGAATGTCATGCCATTTGGGTTGAAGAACACAGGAGCAACTTATTGGCACGCTATGAAGACAATCTTTCATGATATGATGCACACATTCATGGAAGACTATGTGGATGATCTGTTAGCCAAATCATACACTAGAGGACACCTAGAGATCCAGGATAAAATATTCACTAGACTAGAAAAGTTTAATGTACGACTAAACCCAAAGAAATGTGTGTGTTGGGGTGACTTCAGCCAAAATCTTGGGATATATAGTTTCAAAAAAAAACATTGAGGTAGATCCTGCAAAAGTCAAAGCCATCATGGAAATGTCGTCACCCAAGAACATCAGTAAGCTACAATCTTTGCAAGGGAGATTCCAATCAATCTAAAGATTTATCTCGCAATTGGCAGAAAAGACCCATCCTTTTATTCACTTGCTACACAAGAATGTATATTTTTGATGGGATGAGAAATGCAAAGAGGCCTTCAACCAATTAAAACAATATTTGATGAGTCCACCCATCTTAGTACCACCGACAGAAGGAAACCCACTTTTATTGTACATAGCAACAATTGCGATATCATTGGGAGCCTTGTTGGCATAAGAGGATTCAACAGGAAAATAAAGGACAATTTATTATATCAATAGAACCTTAAATGGTTACAAGATCAATTACACCTTCATTGAAAAGGCTTGCTTGGCAGTAGTGTTCATTACCCAACAATTATGATACTACATGCTAACTCATACCATCAAGTTAATAGCCAAGATAGATCCACTAAAATACCTTGTTAGTAGAGCTAATCTAACTGGAAGACTAGCTAAGTGGGTCATGATGCTGAGTGAATTTAGGAAGGAAATCAAAGGACAGGCAATCATAGACTAGTTATCTGAAGCACCATTGCCAGACAATCATCCAATGAACATTGAGTTTCCAGATGCTAATGTCCTAACGGTATCAACACAATAATGGGTCTTGTACTTTGATGGCTCTTATACACAACATGGATCAGGTGCCAAAATCTTGTTTATCTCACCACAAGCACATACCATTCCCAAATCCTATAGACTGGTGTTTCCTTGTACCAACAACATAGCCAAATATGAAGCATTGATGATTAGCATCAAAGTAGCAGTTGAGTGGAAGATCACAGAGTTACATGTCTATGGGGATTCACAATTGGTCATTAATCAGGTAAATGATGATTATCAAACAAAGGATGACAAGCTAATGCCTTAAAGAATGGTTGATGACTTCAAAAGGTACTTTGTGGAAGTAAGATTTGAATAGATTCTTAGAAGCGACAATAAAGTTGTTGATGCCATGGCGACCATTGCTTCTCTCTTGTAGATTTTGGAGAAATGAAACCGTTACGAGTTCATGGTGGAAAAAATGTTCAACCCATCCTATGACAACCCTAAATCCCAGGTCATCTACCATCTAGCTAAGGCTGACACTTCCATCTATGGAAAAATTTATACCTACCTAAAAGAAAATACCCTCCCTCCCAACCTATCCCAAAATAAAAAATGAAACTTCATTCGTCAAGCTGCCTGACATACCCTTATCATGGATGTCCTTTATAAACGAGGTCTTGATAAAAATCTCCTTCGATTTCTAGAACACGACAAGTTTGAAATGACTTTACAAGAGGTTCATGAAGGTGTTTGTGGAACTCATTCGAGTGGTTTAACCTTAGCCAAGAAACTCCTTCATTTGGGATATTACTAGCTAATTATGGAGAGGGATTCTTTTTAGTTCGTCAAGAAATTCCAAAAGTGTCAAATTCATGGCAATCTCATCCACACACCAACATAAGAACTTCAAACTTTTGCATCAACATGGCCCTTTTGTCAATGGGGATTGGATCTCATAGGGAAGATTCATCCATCTTCATCCACCAAACACAAGTTTATCATCACAACATGAAATACTTCACAAAATTGGATTGAAACGGTTCCCCTAACCACCATCATAGGAAATAAAATCTCATAATTCATCCTGAATTATATCATCTGTTGGTATGTCATCCCTCAATCCATTATCATGGACAATGACAAACCATTCAAAAATCAGGATTTCCAAGAACTCTATGAGAGGTTCCATATATAACATTGATTTTCTACACCGTACTATCCCCAAGGAAATGACCTGTAGACATCCAAATTTGACCACTTCCATATGGTCAAACTCGTCTCTTTATTCATCCCTTTACTCGTCTATTTCATCCTTTTCGTTGGTATTAATTGAATCACACATTTAATTAATATTTCATCATCCGTATAAAGTTCCTAAAGTATTTAATTCAATAATTAAATACTTTTACCTTTTACTTCTCTTCTCTCTAAATTAAGTAAATACATCACTTTATTTAATTTAGTCACATGACCCCTTTGAATTTAAATCAATTTTTAATTCTTTGTTTTTCTCTCTCATTGTCACATCCTCCATAACCCACTTCTAATATGGATAATTTTAATTAATTCTAGATTAAGATTTGCACACATTAATAAAAAAATTAATGTCACATCCTCACATCTTTCAATTTCTCCTTAATCTTTCATTAATCCTCCTAACCATGTGTTTGCACAACATTAATCAAAGTCATTAGCTATATTTAGCATGCCTTTTCATTTGCCTTTCTTAGCATTGACCCTCTTTTCCATGTGAATTTAAAATTCACATTTATTCCTCTTAGAATCACTTTTTCCCATGCATCTTCTACAATCTTTTGACTTGTCACATCAAGTCACATGTGGACATGTGCTTCCCTTTTTGGAACCTTTTCTTGTCCATGAGATTCTTCCAAGCATGTGAATTTTTAATTCACATTTATTTTCCCAACTACTTTCTCTTTTTCCCATGGAGATTTTTGAGGAATTCTAAAATTCCTCAAAAGTTACTTTCATTCCCACTTGGAGAGAAGAAGTTCCTTTTTGAAGAAATATTTTCATCCCCCAAGGTACTTGCAAGGTTCTTGTCCTTCCTCCACACCATGTACTCTTCTTCCACCTCACCTACACATCATCACATTCTTAGCCACTTCACATTCCACATGTCAAGATGTGAGGGCTTGTGAGTCCTCAACTCACCATAGCCCTTCATCTTGGCCTTGTTGGATAAATCTCAACCATTGAATTCTCTAAAGAATTCAAATTTCTCTATAAATACCCCCCTCTTTTCTCTCATTTAGTGAGTTCATGATTTTGCTACCAAACTCTTGCCAATTTGACATTTGAGCCATATTTAGCCAATTTTCACACTTTTCCTTCACCATAGCACTTGCATCCCATACTCATCTATTTTCAACCATCTTTGCATCCCATCTCACATCTTTTTCCATCAAGAGGAGCATACACAACATCAAAGATCAAAGGGCCAACCAAGGAGAAACTTAGCAAGGTATAATTGTTACATTTGTTGAGTTTAACGTTTTGCCCAATCTCGAGGTGTTAGGTGTTTTTTTTTGTTGTTTCTTGCATATTTTTTGTTGCTGCATGTTTTAGGACAAATATTTTCACCTGGTCACATGACCAAGTAGAGGCCTCAAACAAGACTATCATAAAAATATTGAATAAAATCGTCAATGAGGCTGGACATGATTGGCATGTTCAACTGAACCTTGCTTTATGGGCTTACAGAACTAGTATCTGTACCCTGACAAGAGGAACACCATATGCCCTAGTTTATGGATCAAAGGCAGTTCTACCTATTGAGGTTAAACTACCATCACTTCGGGTGTTAGTAAAAGGGATCATTTCAGATGAGGATTACAAAGTGTCTAGGTTACATGAATTGGAACTATTGGATGAGCATCGTCAACATGCAATGGACCATTTGAAAACATACCAACAGAGGATATCCAAAAGTTACAATCACAGAGTCAACCCTAGAACATTTCAGGTGGGTGATTTAGTCCTGAAAGAGAACCCCCATAGCCAACAAGATCAAGAGAAGAAGGGGAAATTTGAACCCAACTAGCTAGGTCCCTTTGTCATTGTCTTAGCCTTTGGATCAGGAGCATATTAGTTGTCCACACCAGAAGGGAATTTGTTTGATGAACCCCTCAATAGCCTACATCTCAAGAAATTCTACACCTAAATCATCTAGTGCATCGAAAAGAGTCCTAAAAAAATACAAAAATATCAGAAAATGTCCTAAAAAAATGTTTTCCTTGATGAAAACCTACCAAATAGGTGTCTTGGTAACAACAAAAAAAGAAGATCAAAACTCCAAAAAAAATAAAAAATAAAAAATAAAAAAAAGATCAAAAATCCAAACAAAATTAGAAAAAGATCAAAAATCCAAAAAAAAGGGTGAAAAAAATCATAAAAATATGAAAAAGTGAAATAAAAACAAGTAGTGAAAACCTAGAAACAAGCGCTATTTGTGATAAGTTAGCTTTTCTATCTATTTGAGCATGTCGACCATTTGCTTTCACCATCCATTCACCTATCATCGGAAAGCTTCATGTACATATCTTGGCATCGTGATCGTGTCTCACCCTAGACTGGGGGAAAAATCTTGAACTCATTGGGGGAAATAAACTTTGAGCTTGAACCAATAGACAAACAATAGCAGGAAAACACAACCCAAAACAATGATCATAGTGTAGCTCAACATTGAACATCAATCACCCAAGCATGAACACAACAACCATCCATATCAAACAGCCAAATCAATCAAACCAAGAGCACACTTCAAATGGATGATGTTCCTTTTGAATCAAGGATTTATCATTGTGGCATGAGTGTTCAACAGTTGAACTTTGATTTTTGTTATTATATCTTTGGAGCACCTCGATGATGTATTGAACCAGAGGCACCAGGAAGGAGTATGATTTTTCTTTGTTTTTTGTATATGAGTTGATCATTATTACTGTGCAAATTTTTGTGAGACATGAGCTACAAAGTATTACTGATGACATTCTAAATTTGCATAGGAACATGGTTAATTCTTGTCTGTTTACACGGGTAATGCTTAGGTCATCTCAGTTTAATTATAGCTAGATGCTTGTGTTAACTTGTAATATAAAAAATATGGAAGTAGTACTCAGGTCATCATGGTCTAAATCATGCCATCAATGTTTTTACTCACTTTCAACATTTTAAAGCCTCAATGATGATAAAAAGCACAACAATGACAATATTTGCATACTAAATTTGCATGGTTAGATTAGATTGCATCCATGATAGTTTTACATCTATATTTAGGGGTTTTCCAAGGCTAAAACAATTTCACAATGATGTTATCTTTCACATTAATGGATTGAGTACACTTGACATTACCAAAAATACATCATTTTCATCTAGTTTCACATTAGTTGCATCATCAATCATACATTCATCCATTCATTGTGTCATTTTCATCTAGTTTCACATCAGTTACATCATCATTTTCATACATTAGAAATCATTCTCACACATTATCACATCAATTCCATCATCATTTACACACATCACATATGCATTATCACATCATTCATCCATCTATGCATCACACCATCATATCCACATCAGAAAACACAAAAAGAAGTGCATTGCACCTCACTCGCATAATCAAAATCATTTCATCAATTATTAATGGATTAAGAAAATGGTCCACTAAGAAGATTGAAAGACATCCAACAAAGTAAGACTTCCAAGAAGAAAAGCATCTCTATTTTAATAGAGGCATAATTGAACTTGATGCATCACTGAAATCATTTATTCAGTTGCATCATCATTTGCATCTATAGCATATCATATCACATCAAGCATCATAAAGTAGAAATAAAATGCGTCCATCATATAAACACATAGATCGCTAATCATCGCCGCATATCATATAACCTCAAAATAATAATGTCAAGTGTACAGTGGTATCCAAACATGGAGGGATACATCAACAAAGTGGCATAAATCACAAAATCTCTAATTGAATAAGTGTATACATCAAGTATTATTACATCATCAAGTCTCAGTACATTAATCAATCCTATATTGGGGCATATCAATCAAAGATGATAAACCACATCGACTAATAATATCTAAATCATCCTACACCAGATGCAAAATCATGTCCCGCATCTTTAGGAATCGTTCCCTAGACGAAAGAATTCTAAAATCCTCCTTTGATCATAACATATTGCAAATCAACAATCTTATCAATCAATCAACCCATCAATCAGTCAAAATAATCAACCTATCAATCTAATTAGTTCTGGTGAGACTTTGATCAAATCTCGTGAGCATCAATTTATCAATTCAACCTCGCCTATCATGAGGTTCATCAATCAATTCAACCTCACCTATCATGAGGTTCATTAATCAATTCACCTCGCCTATCATGAGGTTCATCAATCAAATCAACCTCGCCTATCATAAGGTTCATTAATCAATGCACCTCACCTATCATGAGGTCCATCAATCAATCAAACTATCATTGATCCTCGCCTATCATGAGGTCAATCATCAATTTATTATTGATCCTCGCCTATCATGAGGTCAATCATCAATCTATCATTGATCCTCACCTATCATGAGGTCAATTATCAATCTATCATTGATCCTCACCTATCATGAGTTCTATCATCAACTATCACATCAAAATCATCAAATCATTTGCTGAACACGATTATCAAACATCAAACACAAGGAGGCAACATAAGGCATTAATTAATCAATTAATCAATTTGGCAGGCTCAATCTTCTTTTTCGGGAGATAAATCATTTCTGGATCATAAAATTTTGAAATCATCACCAAATGATCAAAAAATCATCAAAATTTCAAAAATTTCAAAAAATACTAAAAATTCAAAAATCACTGATTTATCTCCCGAGGGGGCATATAACCATCATCACCTGAAAATCAACATCTGGGGCATTGATTTTTTTTTTTCGGCATCAACATCAAATTTTTCTTTGAAGCAACGTGTAAACACATTACTTCAAAGAGGGGCAAATGTATACACCTAAAATCGGTCAAGACATTTAATTAATTAAATACTAGTTATTTAATTAATATTCCATCTACGTATAAATAAATTCTCAATTTATGCATATAGTTCATATCCTTTAATTCTCCAAATCTAAAATCATATTCTTCTAATTTAATTAAATAGACAAATTTCATAAGCTTGTTTTATTTAATTAATTTTCACTAACCTCGGATTAGGAATTCAAGCATATGTCTACAAATTTTTCATGCCACCTCATCAAGGTCTCCGAAAATTAAATAATTCCAATTTTTAATTATCTTCAAACACATGGCTTATTCCTCACACACTTTTTCAACAAACTTTCAAACACATGGTCTTTTTCTCACACACTTGATTCATCCATGCATTTGGAATGGTGTCTTTGGTCAAGAGATTCTTCCATCCATTTGACATGTTGTCTTTAGTCAAGAGAACATTCTTCTTCATTCTCTCCATCTCCACCATTCATCCCTCGTTTGAATCTGGACCATTGATCTTTGCCACGTCACAAGATGCTTGGAAAAGCCTATAAATACAACCCTTTTCTATTGTATTTTGCATCCCACATTTGAGTAGAGTTATCATGCAAGAATAGCTTTGGAGCATTGGATCATTTAGAGTCTTATAGCTAGCATTTTTTAGCATTTTAACAAGCTTGCATTGTAGCATCATGTTAACTTAGAATCATGTTTTGCTTTATATTTTCATTTTAAATTATCATATCACTAATCATTTGAGCATATGCAAAATCATTTTAGCTTCTTATCACAACATTAGTATCATATAATCTCACATCATTATCCATTTGTCAAATTATCACCATTATCATTTGCATCATGTAATATCATGTAGGAACTTAGATTTCTTGCATTTTGAATAGCATCTCGTTTCTCAAGTTGTCATTTTAACAACCATAGTGCACATACAAAATCTTAGAGCCAATATGGTTTAATAAATCCTTGAGAATAGAGGACAATGAAACGTTTTTAGGAATTTAATCTTGTTTCAATTTGATTCAATTTTATTGATTAAATCTCTAATATAATACATCTCATTGGTGTTTGTGTTGATTTACTAACTCTCCACATTTCACACACACATTAGGCTTCCCTTCCATGTTGACCCAATTTTTTTTTTTTTACTTTGTTTTCTCATGGATTCTTCATATGGTCTGATATAGTAAGGGGTTGATGACAATTCATCTATATACTATTTTTATACTTATATATATTTATGAGCAACTCTGACCCTAAAATATCAGATCACCCCTGTGCCCTTTGTTTGAGATGTAATTGTCTCTTTTTGTAGTTTTGTCATATTTCTTTCTTCTTTGCTTGAGTTGTGATGTTGTGGTTCTCATGTGTTGTCCCTCGTGTGTGTGACAACATTATCATGGTGACATATTGTTATGTCCCATGGGCCACAACATCACTTTTTCATTCTTGCCCTTCTCTCCTTAGGATGTCATGTGCCTCTTCATTCAGCATGCACTGCCCTAAGGGGAGGCTATTGTCAACTTCAATTTTTTAGAAAATGCATTCAATAGCCAACAAATATTTTCTCAAAAATATTTGCAAAAGAAGCCTTGACCTTCCCCTTGTGAAGGGGCATTTTCTTCCTTTCAAATTCCTTGATGAAGTGAACATCTTTCAAAAGGATTCCTTGATGGTGAATTGATTTGTGAAAAAATATTCTCTCACTTTCAAATAGCGCATCCCTTGAGTGGACCCCTTTTCTTTTAAAGGGTTCTTGAGGGACCCCTTTGAAAGCCTTTCAAATTTGTTGACTGTTTGCTTGTTTTCGTGCATGGCTACTTTTTGTCTTCTGACATCTTTTATCTGCGGATTAACATGTTGCTTTGTAGGTACGCTTGTGAAGCTACTTTCTAGTCTGACTTTGCAGAGTCCCTTTACATTGGGCTTCCTTCATGAGAGAGTACTTGGGGGAATGCCGTCTTTCCAGGTTTGAGGGCCTGTGAAGCACTTGTATCCTGCGGGATCCGTCCATCATTGGTTTGCGGGCCTTTAGCGTACTTTGTGCAATTTTTTAGTTTTGTGGATCTATAGAGTTATTTTGTTCAAACCTCCTTAGGAGAGAGTACCTATAGAGTTTTTTTCCTACCCTGCGCTTTCAAGCTTTCCAGATTATGGTTCACTTCCTTAATGGTTCAGGTATACATTTCTAACTCTTCGATCTACTTTACCAAACTCTCATTGATATTCACACTCGCTAAAGTGGGGGCAAAAAGTATAGGAGTGAATTTGCACCCCTTCTGTAAATTCCCCTTTTGCATACCCTCACCTTAGAAAATCAAATCCAAAGGCAAAATTCAACATCACCCACCTGCCTTCCATCCACCTAGCATGTGTTTTGTGTGTTATTGGGGAATTTTCATCAGGGACGTGAGCACAACGCATGGAATTTCACATGTTGCACTATCATCCTTGACAGATTCCTACCTTTGGAATTCATAGGGACATTACACTCCTCATTGGGGTCAAATTGTAATGCCTCTTTGCAACCAATTGACCTAAAAATGACTTCATTCCCTCTCATTTTGGTCTTCATAGGCATTCATTTCACACTCACTTCATCTCTTCACATCCAAGGGAATTTTCATTCCATATTTCACATCTTCTCACAATTCCAACAATCTACACAACTCCATTAAGCATTGCAGTATCTTGTTACTTCATTCACCCTACCTTTGTTTGTGTGGTAGTATCATAGAAGTTGTGAGCTTGGAGTCTTGTGAGACTTCCCTTCATCACCACTATGGCTGTGGTGAATTTTCCAAGTTCGTTGCTTGCACTCTCCCTTCATTGGCCTTGAGAGCCTTTGGGTGGAGGTGGTAATGCTTCACTTTTCCTTTTGTGGTTTAATAGAGTAGCGTAGAATTCTTTTGTAGTGTTTAACAATCTCTCTTTCTTCTTTCCTCTATCATACTTTCTACTCTATTACTTTTCAGGCTATCCATGGAGGTGGAAACACCAAAGTGGGGGTTTGACTAAGGCAAACCCCTATACAACCCCAACACTTTTCCCCTCTTGCTTGTGTGTAGGTGAACATGCACGTGGAGCTCGTTGGAAATTTGGCACTTTAGTGAGTTAGTATTTTTCATCCTTGTACTCATCTACTTACTTTATCATTTCTGTACTTACCTTTCATACTTCATCATACTATTCATTTCATTAAAGTTAGTTAGCTAGGTTGTTAGTAGGCTTCTAGAGCTTTTCTTACTACATTTTACATTTTCTATCCATACGAACGCTAACGAGCCAAAGAGACACCAGCACGCCGTGTTGTTGTCCCAGACCTGCGCTACCATCCTCAAACAAATAGCTATCTGAGGTGCAGTTTGGACTCCAAAAATTGGCTTGTCTAGACCCAATTAGATTTTTCAAGTCTGTAGAGTGAAAAAAGCGCTTGAGAGTGCTCTTCATTCTCAATCCTCATCCCAAAGCACCTGTTAGAGTGAGGTAAGTTAGGGCAGCCCTCGGCTCTCAGCTCTTTGTGACCTAGAGCCTTGGTGTGGTTGGTCCCCCTCTCTTACTTATATATATATATCTTTTATGATAATAGAATGTGTCATTCGAATGCATAAACTTATATTCATTTATTTCCAAATAAATATTGCACATGTATATATATACATATATACATATATATATATATATATATATAACCTTATCCCCAAACAATTAAACATATACAATTGCAATAACATTGACAGGCTTAAGTGTGGTCAAACATAAAATTGAGATTGGAATTTTTGAGCAATTCAATGTGGCTTCTCAATACAATCATCTTAGTTTCTTCTCAAAATCAAATTGATAGATGGAAAATAATTGGCCCATGGTAAAGAAGAAAAGTGTAAGTCTAATTAAGCGGAAGCAGTGCAAGGAAGGGGTGAGGTGGTTGCTTCCACCAAGGGGAAGACTGAAGTTAAACTTCAATGGGGCCTCAAGTAACTTGGGCCCCTCAGGTGTTGGTTTTGTAGTAAGATATTTTGAAGGTAGAGTGATTTGGGTTGCCTCTATAAAGCTTCAGGATGGAACTAATAACGACGCGAAGGCGACTGCATTATTTGAAGGTTTAAAATACTGTGTGGATAATAATCTAAAAGTGGTCAATGTTGAAGGAGACTCCGAGGTGCTTGTGCAGGCCGCAAGCTTAAGACATGCCCCAAGTTGGAAATTGTCATGTTGGATTGCTAAAATCTATCCTTTGTTGGATCTTTTAGAATCATATACGATAGGCCATGTTTATAGGCAAGCTAATTAACTGGCAGATGTGTTGGAAAATGAGGTTGTAGCCTAGAAGGTTAGGTTGAAAGCCTCTTCAAAGCTGAGTACGTGGGAAAGCATGGGTGAGTTGGCGGAGGATGAATAATCTCTCATGGGTGGTGGCAGTTGATTGATTGCCTATGGTTCATGTGGTACTAAGAATCTTGTGGTAGTTTTAACGTGTCATTTATTTTATCTTTGAAAGGGTTGTGTAGGTCAAAAAATCGTCCTTACAAAATAGGGTGGATCTTGAACATTTGGTTCGATGACGCAAAGGTGTGACAACATAGCCATTCATATCATATTGGCCTTCTCAAATCTCTGCAACATCCTTCCTCGGATAACAATTCTTCTAGGAGGACGTAATGCGTTCTCTTCTGGAGGCCTCTATTTATTGCTTGTCTAGTTAAATGGTTTGGCATCAACAAAGGGATGTTGTGGGGCTTAGTTAAGGGGAGGTACTAGCTAGGTGTAGTTTGTGTAGCCATGGCGGTGTAAGTGTTAGCTGTTTGTAGGTGTTATAGAATCTCAGCAGGTAGAGGCGAGTTCAAGGAGGATATTTTGGAAACCTATGAAGCCCAACTTTCTCGGCTCTTTAAGTCTTCATCTGAAGATCTCATTGGTGCAATAAAAAGAGTCATTGGGGAGCACAGATTGCAAGGTGATCACTTGCATGATGTCATTATGTTGGGTTATTTCATGACAAATATGCTTTATTTGACAATGAGTAAGGAGGTGGTAAGGAAATGTATACATCTCTTGGCTGATATGCATAAGGAGGCTGCTTCATTGGCTTTGGAAGCTAGTGAGGAGTGACATTTTGAAGGTTTTGTGTGTAGCATAATTGATGTAGCAAAGACTCACTCACACCTAAAAATGCAAGAAGTGATGGAGATATTCATAGTGGCTATGATGGCCAAATATTTGGCCATTTTTCTAGATTATATAACTGCAAACAAGGAGGTGTTGAGGGACACTATGGTTGATCAGTTGACTGATCTAGGCTTAGGTGTCATTATTGTTATGTCATTTATAGAGTAAGTGACTCGCTAAATATGTCATATATGAAGTAATGCTTTGTTTCTATAGAAGGTTGGTTAGTAAGACTTTGTTTCAATGCAATGACTCTGCCAATTTTGGTGGTGTTTTTTTGGATGGGAAACAAATCCAAATATGTTTGTAATATTTTTTAGTATTAATAGAAGTGTGCTACTCATTAAGGTAGCAATTTTCCTAAAAAAACATCGACTAGCATATATATAGGAAATATATATATATATATGTCACCTTGTCCATTCGATGTTCCCATGCATATGGGTAATCCATCCATAAGCATGTGTAAATACATCTATCTATGTATACTTATATACATATTTACTTGTGTGTATGAGTTCATCATAGAAATGCATATATGTATGTATATATACATACTATGTATATACATCACATCGATTATACTAAAAAATAAGCACTCAAAGATATAAAGAAACTCAAACACTTAAATCAAGAATGTTTTCACAATCAAACCAAAACCTCTTCTAGTTCACAAACAACCAAACTAAGGCATCTTACCTTTTTCCCATAACTATTGACTTGTCTTGACCAATCTAAAAATGTGTGTGTGAAAGCTCAGTTAGACTCACTAAGGGTTATTAGATCAAAACTCTTCTCCTATGTGATACTTTCCCTCCCTTTTAGATGTGTGAACTTGTACTTGCAACCAACTTGGCACATTTGGAATGGTAGTCATCTGATCACAAAATAATCATTTGCATTATATACTTCATAGTCAGAATTGACACATATATAACTTCAATTTGAATCAACCATTTATTCATTATATTTCCAATGATTCATATAAACAAAGTAAAATCACATTTATTTCCATCAAAGTTACAAACACACACATACATGCAAGTATTTCATCTAGCTTGGTAATAGTAACTAGGTAAATACACAACAAGGTGTAACATAATCAATCAATTATCATATTTCAGATTTGAAAATTGTAATATTTTTTTCAATACTTGCATTGAGTTTCCTATTATTGGGTGTTTACTATCTTTATTTAGTGCCTTTTGTCCATTTTGGGTGCACTTTTGGTTTGGTGAAACTTGTATGAGCATCACAACCTAGTGTCCTCCTGCCAACACTTCAATGAGACGTAGTTCAAGACTCATGGCATCTCACACTAGTACATCAATCATGGATCTTGAGTTTTCCAACTCTTTCACTCATAGTGTTAACACTAGTCAACCCATTTTGGACCACATCCTTGATGTCACATGTCCTATGACCACCTTAGTGTCAACCACTTACACTGGTGTTGAAACCTTGGTCCCTTAAGAAAAGCTGAAACAAATGGATAAAGCCTTAGAAGAACTTAAAGACTTTGTGAATATAGAGTATACTACTAGTAATAGTATTCCTATCATAGATAACATGAGGATAATGCTTGATAATGACCAAGTATTAGAGATTGTGTGTAGCCTAGCTCACATTATCAATAATCTAATAATCATATTCCTACAATATCTAGTTGTGCTCAAACTTTGGGATACACTCAAATTCAAGGAGGGAATCAAATTCCTCCCCTACAACCATAGCCTCTATTCCTACATATGCTTATCCAACTATTACTACAACAATGCAACCAACCAGTAATAGCACTCCAACTTTGGGTATTTCCACTGGGAATCCTTTTAGTTTTGTGAATTCAAACATCATATCTCCAAACCCCCCACCTCTCACAAACTTACAATCTAGTTGTCCACCCAACACATATACAACCCTACCACGTTCATCTCCATCTCAAAATACAATCAATGATTCTATCATAAACCAACTTTTGCAAATTGTCACATCCCTTCAACAATAAATAGCACCATTGAACCAAAACTAAAAGAAACACATTATCATTAGAGATATTGAGAATACAAATGCCATAAGGCATAGAGATGCCTATATAATTTGAGAAATATGGTGGTAAAGGAGATCCTAACAACCATGTATCAACATATACAACCTTACGTAGTGACTTCAATTTTGAAGATAAGCTCTTGGCTAAGCTTTTTCCTAGGTTCTTAAAAGATACAACCTTAGAATGCTTTTTTTCCTTACTAAATAACTCAATCCACTCATTTAATGAGCTTGTTGATGCCTTTCTCAACCATTTCCAAGTACACATTGGTCCTCAGATGTCCCTACCTAATTTGATGCAATGTAAGTGTTAGGTCACCAAATCTACACCCTGTTTGCTAAGCTTTTTTTATTGCACTTAGCAGATTTGGACTAACATGGGACTACTTTCAGGTTGTGGGTAACCTATTCGAAAGCAGACCTCCAAAATATGGGCTGGCTTCCCCTTTTGATGGTGTCACCTAAATTATTCCTTGCTGGGAAAAGGGGAAAAAAAGCATGAAAAGAAAAACCAACCCCTATGGTGATGCACCTAATGATATTTCTTAGACCCATACAACTACTTTTACACACATGAACAATTAACAACTTAACAATGGCTTACACAACTCAAAACTTCATATGTCTTTGCATTGGCATTTCATAACAAGGCTAAAAATGTCAAGGACAACATCTAGAAGGAAGAAAAATACATCTTCACAACTTGGACTCTACCCTAAACTAACTCAACACATGTTATGACCTGCAAATTCATTTAACTGCATAAAGGAAAAGAGAAACATGACAAAATCAAAGGGAAAACAATTATGCCATAAGATTTCATCAACCATTTCTAAAGCTTTCACAATAAAACAACATAATGAGAAGGTAAAATATATTAACTTATCAATCAAAAGTGTTACACACTATTGTAAATGTCTGATAATGAGTCACAATGTAGTCCTATACCATGAAAAGGGCTCCAAAAGCCACAATGCCTACAAGAAGGAAGAAAGAACCCCCTAAAACTTAAGTCTTAAGATACTTAAGCCAAAACTCCAACCAACAACCTACACAAATCCTTCTAGAAACCCTAGGTCATATGAAGCACACTAGCCAAAATAGAAGCTTCCAAAAACATCCCAAAAGTCCTCCAAATGTAGAGAAAACAAGCCAAGTCCAAGGTCACACTGAAGGTGTGACAAAATAGCCTCCAAAATAGCCAAATACATCCTCCCACACTTTCTCCATGTTGACAAGTCATCACCAAATATGGACCCACACACAAGTCATGCAATATGTGTGTTTTTGAAAACACATGGCCTTTTAAAGCATAAATATAGTGATTTTGTTAAGTTATTTATAAAACACCACTTAAAAAATCACTTTACAATTAAGCTCAACTTAAAGGAGCCCACCATTTAAAATGTATTAAATTTGCATTTAAAAAATGATTTTCAAATCACTTATAGCTATTTTCAAAATTTGACAACAAATGTAACATACAATGCCATAGCTAAAAGCCTTCAAAAAGCTTCTAAGGCATTTGACTATACCATCCTACCTTACTCTGCATTCTTGACCATACACACATGGGAAATACACATGTTTGCAAAGGCATCACTAAGCTCCAAACAACTTGGCCAATATGGCCGACCTCCAAACTCCTTGGAAAGGATATTCCAAGTCACAAGCCACTAAGGCATCATAATCAAAAGGTCAAAGGCATAACCTGATTTGGCACACTCCATAGGTTGCTTGAAACACTTAGCAACATTTTGAAAAGGCACAATGTATTTAACAAGGGGAAAAGAACTTAAGGCAAGAATGCCTAAGTTAATAAGCATGAGTTTTTGGCCCCAATCACATTTAGCATGTGTTTAATTTTTAAAACAAGGGATAAAAATCCCATCGAATTGCAAATAGGGGTCAAACCCTAATTATCAAAACATGCCGACAAAGAGAAAACCTCATCATTTGGTCTATTGGAAAAACTGGAGCAAAGCTTTGCCGCCATGGGGTTTCAGTGTTGAGCTTTGGAGATGGAGATTTTATGGCCGATTCTTAGCATTTAAAGACCTCCATATTGGAATTTGAGGTAATGTGTTTTTATGATGTAGAAAGATACCCTTTTGTTTTCATTTTTGATGGCCATTCCATGAGTAAGGGCCGCGGCTGTGGACATGTTCTGATCATGTTTTGTTGTTTCTATTCTCTATGGTTACTCCTTCTCCACTCAGCCGCCATGGTTATGAATGGTTTTGTTTGAGCTTCTAGAGGCGTTTTGTGGAGAAGAACCTGCAAGATTTTATGTGTAAGTTGCTTATTGCAAAAACAATGCTATTCCTTTGCTTCTTTGTGAATAAAAAGCTAGTTTCGAGCTCTGGCCGTGTAGGAAATAATGAAGGTTTCTCCCTTTCTAGTTTTTTTGCATTTCTTCACTGTTATTTTCATGGAAACACTGCAATTTTCTGTAGATTCATGGGTTTGCTTTGGCATCTTCCCTGTCATTTAAACACAAATTTTTCTTTCTGGTATTTATAGGGCCACAACCCTAAAGCATTATGGTTTTCCTTTTTTCATCGAGGTACTGTTAGGGTTTCTATGCATTGCAATGGTGAATAAGCTTTTCCTCATAATTTTAAACTTCACAATTTGAAATATTGTATCTTTAGCATAAGCAATCTCTTGATCTTACCACACACTTCTAAAGCTGAAATCTTGGAAATTTGCCATTTTATGTATATCCCATTCAAAAGGATACTCTGCAAGACTTGCACCACCACAACTGATATCTAGAGCCTGTACCACTACCACAACTTGTAGAACCCTATGCCATTAGATGCCATATTTCCCAACTTGTGTATGTAATCTGAAGCTTCGAGCTTGAAATGAGTGCCACCACTAGGGAACCATCACAATTTATCCCATTCATGCACCCAGTAACTTTTCAAATGCTTCGACACTTAGTCATGTTCCTCAAGTAGCATAAGATCCCCGTTCTGCAATCCATCCTTTCCTTCAAGAAACCAATAGTTCTTGAAAACATGGCCTCGAAGTAGACTGACCCTGAAGATTGACATATCCTCTCATGAAGACATCACAAATTTCCCATGCAACCAAGAAAATAGTGATCTATTGCTGACTTAGATAAAAAAATATCCTATCTTTGTTGACTGCTATTTCCTTCTTGATTAGAAACTGGAGACACAAATCTTCCAAGCAAGAACAAAAATAAGCCATTCTTGATTGGTTGCTCCACCTTGCACTAAACATGAATAAACTCAATACTAAAGCTACTACCTTCTCCAACATCACTGCACCATTTTGTGACTGCATGTTCAAGCTGTGTCAAAGTCAACACATACTCCTTTTAAGTTGTTCAATATCAATAGCATGATTGTGAATTCCAGTCTCACTTTCAGCCACCGTTACAAGCCCTTTCTTAGTAGATGACATAAATGTTGTAGCTCCCATAAGTTTTTTAGTTTGTGTAGATGGATCACAAGGCTTTGAGCCCAACATCTGCTATATGTTCCATAAGAATCAATCTCAAAATCTAAGCATATCAACCAAGGCATATAGAAGGTAACTGGGAATCAACGAAAACAACTTGAATTAGACCCTAGGCCATGATGTGTTTACACTTTTTTTTGTGGATGGAAGCTCATTTCAAGCTTTCTGCCTCTAACTGCTTACATCTGTTCATGCATAATGATAGGGAATGTGATAAAGTGAATAGAAAATGATTAAATGTCCTAAGAGGGCGTAGCTCTTAAGGTCTTGGTGCTCGATGTCCTTGACTATCTCAACATAATCCTGCCACCTTCATAGAAATAACAGGGCTCTTCCCCCTAGTGTCTTTTGAAGCACTCTCTATTCAGGTTGTAAAGGAATTAGCTATCTACTGAATGCCATTATCATTGCCTTCCTTTGAATTATTCACCATGATAACATGAAGCTCCTTTGGAGATCACTACTACCTCAAAGTTTTGATTGCACTCAACAAGTGCATGGAACTAATCACTCCTTTGTGATTAAATTTTCTTACACTGGGGTAAACCCACAATAGTGGGTTACAATTTTTTGAACGAAGAATTATTAGAAATGCTCATCAAAAAATTTAAAATGGTTTACCCCTTCTAATGAAGGGGGTTCGAATGAACCACCCCCCTTCTAATGAACCCCCCCTTCTAATGAACCCTCCCCCCTTCTAATGAACCCCCTTTTGCACCATATAAGGGGGGTTTGAATGAGCCCCCATTCTAAGAATGAACCCCCTTTTTTCACCTTCCCCTTCACCATTTCAAAATTTATGCATTTTTTTGACTATTAAAGCTTGGGAAGGAGGTGCAAATGGAGTCAACTTGATAAACCAAGTTGGATGGTTGTCGTGATCGAAACGTGCTTTCCAACAACTATAAATTTAATATATTTTTATTTTATTTTATATTTTATTTTTTAGTTTTACTATACATAGGTTTTTCACCAAACGTCAAGTTTGATGAAAAATCATTGTGGAAAAATAGTAAATTTGAGGAATTTTTTTTTGAAAAATATATATCCACTAGGTATTGATGTCCTCGTTCTAACAAAAAAAGAAAAATTGAATTTCAATACATACCAAAAAAGTTATGCAAGCGAAGTGCACCTATGTCTAAATTATAAATGTTTTGACTTCAAAACTTAATTAAAAGAAAAATATTCAACAAAATGCTATGAAACAAAATGAAAGCCCTAGATACTTGTGTTCAACCTAAATTCAAAAGAATTAGAGTTTTATCCTTTGTAGAAAAAAAGTTATGCAAGCCGAAGTACACACCACTTTTTAAAAATGTTGTTTACTATTAAAAACTAGTTATCAAGGGAGATAGAAAAAAATTACAATTTAATTTCAATTTTTTTTTTTAAAATACATTAAAAATCTACAGACAAAATATTACAAATCACTAGTTTACATCATTTTCAAATTCCTAATAGTTTACCTACTATAAGTGTCAGAAAGTGAAGTTTTCTTTGAAAATGTTGATTATAATGTCAAGTTTGGCCAAAACGTGTAACCCATTATTGTGGGATGACCCACTGACAAGTGATTTTCCATAAATAAGATAAGCACCCAAGGCTGAAACATAAGTTGTTCTCCTGGGGTGTATGTTTGGTCCATGGAAAAATAATGTGATTATCATTGGAGCAGTAGGCCTCTCTTATAGCTTTTAACTGCTCGGATTTGTGACATGAAAAATATCTTGGGCCTCATGGACTGAAATGCAACTTTATCCTTAAGTTTGGACTACATTCTCAATCTTTGACTTTGATGCCATAGCACTATTATTGTGCCATGCCTTTTTCTTATCTCGGAATGCATTTGTTCTTGCCACACAAAATTGTCATTGTTCATTTTTTCCTACTGTCTTGTAGCACAAATGACCATACCTATGCTTCTTTCACTATTTACTGATGTACGACATGAATATGCTTTTCATGCCTTAAAGGTCATTGTGGCCGGTACATTATCATGAGGCATGTTCATTGATCATTTTGAAACCCAGTCTACATTGTATGGGCATTGTATTCTGACTTTCGAGCCTTTAATGTTACTGTAGTATACATTCATTATTGTTATCTTGTAGCATACCTTGTACTATGACCTTGGCTTCCAAAATGAGACATCTCCTCAATCATGACTGCCCAATTTTCATTTATAACTTGTCTTTATTGCCATTTTTTGCATGCAGTCATGATCCATATTGGATCAATCTTGATAACCAAAACCTTTGCATGAAAGGTCATGAGCATATCCACTTGTGCTATCCTTGAATTGACATGTAACATACATTTATGATTATTGTCCTTATGCACTTGTACCATGATATTGATTCAGCCATTGTTCTTGCTTCTGTTATGTGTAATAAATATACACAGTTTCCTCATTGTAACTTTATTGGACAGCCACCTGTCACATATGTGGGTGACCTAACAACTCACTTTCCCATGTGATGAGTGACTGCCCAATAGGGTTGTGGTGAGAGGGGCTTGACGACAACCTAAAATGCTTCCTCATTGTTTAAAAGATGCATAATTGAACTTGATGCATCTATGAAGACAATTGATGCATAATTGAACTTGATGCATCCATGAAGACACTTGATGCATCTCCAAAATCACTTCCTTTTATAAAATGGATCAAGGGTCCGCTTAAGAAGATTGAAAGACATATCAACACAGTATGTTGCATCTTTTGAATCTGATAATGAAAGTTGATCAATTGGTGTGATTCCATATTGATTTAATGCATTGATAAGAGATAAATATTTGATCAAGTTGCTCAATTTCCTTTTCTTTCAAAGCATGCTGACCTCTACCCTTCTGGGAGCCACATTTACCCCACATGCTATATTTGATCTGATAATGAAACAATAATCAAACTTTTCCTAAATCTGCACATGAAGCAAACAGTTAGAAAATAAATACATATGTTCGATGCTTTTGTTTAATGCACTTATGGATTAGTTTATACATGCATAGGTAGGTGTGTATGTAAGGATTGAATCTTTCATTTCTTAGAGCTTCACTCTAACATCATGTTTTCTTTAGATGCAGGGTGAGGAGCACTACGAAGCTGGGAGGGACACAAGTGATTCGGGGCAGCGACAACATGACAATGAGTGACTTGTAACTAGTCATTCATAGGCAATGACTGGTTCCATTCTTACATGCACATTCTCTTGTTTCATTCTACTTATTCATGTATGAGTTGCTTCATAGGTTCATTGAATAAGAGAGTTAGTCCCTTGACCTATGAGAGACATGTACATTTCAAGATTATCAATAAAAGACTACATTTGTATATCTATGGTTCTCTTTCTCAATTGTTGTAATACAACATTGAAATGACAAAATGTAATCTGCTTCATTTGACAATCACTCTTTCATGCATATTGAAACTAGCAGTTTAATGGTTTGTCTTTTAAATGTTTAAACAACTTGAAAAGAACAAACACTAAGTTACTTGATTTCAACACAAATCTAAAAATTAGGTAACAGTAAGTGAAATGCAGATGAAAAGGTCATTGATTTTATAGCACGTTATCAGCTTCTTTACTCACAAATCAACATTAAACTTCCCGATGTTGATCTTCAAAGAATGTTCATTGACAACTTACAAAAAAATATCCAAGATAAGCTTAGGTAATGAAATTTCCCTCATTTATGCACTTATGCATGACTCTCTGTGATTATTAGAACTCACTTAATCAACGCATATAGGAAAAATTGCTTCAACCTATCCTAAAAAAATTGAAATCATTCCTCCTAACAATTTTCAACCATTCAAGAAACGAAACAAGGGATTTATATAGATAAATAAACCTCAAACAACCCACCATGTTGAACCTCAAGTGGCTGCCATAAAAAAACAACTCTATACCAATTTTAGGATAAGAATAGGAAATTCATCCCATTACCCAATACCCTCCATTTGATTATGTTGCAAATCTTGAGAAAGAACCTAATCACCCCACCTCCTATTAGACCTCTTGATACCACTAAGCCTTTACATATGAACTATAACTGAAATATATTTTTCCAATATCACTGACAAAGTGGACATGATACAGAACGATGCAGGTGTCTTAAACATCTAGTGCAAGAACTCATTGATTCTAATCATATCTAGTTGGGTGATGTTAATGATCAAGGAAATAAATCCGTTGCCCCACCCAACCAAAATTTGTAAATCTTTACCAATTCAATGCCAAACCATTCCATCTCATTTGTAAAAGCTAGTGATAACAAGAATGATGTGATGAATGTTGATAAGATACAAGATATAATTGATGGTGAAAAGAGTGATGATGAGGGTGATCTACATGCCATGATTAAACTCATTGATGTTCAACCTCGCAAAGGCCAAACCAAATTGTCTCTTGACATTATTTTCTCAAATAGTGATATAATTAAACATGTACCTGACGGTCCTCTTTACATAGTCGAAAGAATCAATGACAAGCCTACAAATGAGATATTAATTGATTATGTGTATGTAGAGAATATGATCATTGAGGAATTATTATTTGTGCATGAACTTTACCAAGATTTTTTTGAACAATCGAAAGCATGGATCAAAACACATGTTGGTTTTTCTCACCCTATGATAGGTTCAATCACTCTTCCATTAAAATTTGGACCAAAGCAATTAAATGTATCATTCACCATCATCCCAATGTCAGATCAATTTCATGTGAAGTTAGGCTATCCATGGCTACACTCTATGAATGTCGCCTTGTCGGTCATTCACAAGTGCTTAAAATTTCCATTTTCTAACCAAATTTTTATAGTGCATCATAGTGGATTTACTCCTTTGTTATGTTGAAAATTTTCATTGGATTTCTTTTGGCTTGAACCTATGGAACCTATTACACCTCATGAGGATTTCTTCTTTAAATTGTATCAAAAGTTCAAAGAAAAACATATAGCAAAGTTATCCCTTGCCAATATCCCACCTGAAGTTGAAATATTTATAGTTGTTCCTCCCACTCCAATTGTTGTGGATGAACTTGTGCTTTAAACAAAAGATCTTCTTAATAATCAAACTAAGTATGATGCCATTTCACCACCTATGTCCTATGAGATCAAGAGATAACCATACAATTCCATTTGTGCCTCCTAAAACCAAACAAGTTTATAAACCTGAAGAGAAAGTGGTTTCCCAACCTATGGAGGTCCCTTCCATTCCTCCCCTAAGGGAAGAAAAGAGATAGATGGTTGAAAAACCCACTCCTAGATCGTCACAACTTGAATACCATGCAAGAAGAAACCAAAATGCTAAAGAGCATAGGTGTAGACATCGTGCTATTGCTTGTCAATTAGAAGAAAAAATAAACCAATAATCCAAGATCAACAACTAACTCAAGCAAAGCATGATGATTCTCCACCTTCACCACAACATAAAACTTCTCTATCTCCACCATACTAGAAACAAGAACATATAATGGACATTGTCATTAGACATCCTATTGCGATTAACTTGGATGATGATGATGAGATTGCTAAAATCAATGAAGAAGTACATAATGAGTTGAATTTATTATTTTCCACTTCTATGAATTTAGATGGGGGAAACCATGACAATCCTCCTAATGAGAGTGACCCACCACGTGTTGAACCTGGTGATGCTCTTAGCACAACACTTGTTGTAGTACCTTTGGCTAGTTATCCACTATCCATTTATGTTTGTGAGCTTTCTTTGGATGGCCCTTGTTACTCCATTGGTGCAAGGATACAAAGGAAGCAAATCTATCATGAAATTTTTCTATTTCTATCTCCATTCTTCTATCTATTGTAAACATTATCTTTCCTTTTGTCTTGTGTTTTCCTTTTGGGGTCAATGCAAGGCATTGAGACATTTAGGTCTCTTCCATGTTGACCCAAAATATTTTATTTTCTTTCGCTCTTTATATGTCATTCCTCCTTTGTGTTCATTGTTCTATGAGTATTTTGGGAATCATGACGGTTTTGAGCTCTATTATATCATTGTATAAAAGACATATGCTGACCCCAAATCCATGGATCCCTTATGTGTTATCTTTTGATACTGCATGTGGGGGAAACCCTTCTTCATGGAGTATCTTTATTTGGAAACATATCATTGGCATAGGGCTTTCCAAATAAACTCTCATTGCCCTTTTATAAATTGGGATTTATCATTTCTACATTAAAGTAATTGCTCACATTATGGTGTTTAGCAATTCCTTCAAAGTGAGGGCATACATTAGCATTATTTCATTTTGGAATTTGCACCTCCTAAAGTGAGTTTTGTTTTTAGTTTGACGTTTTTCTTCACTTTTGTTCGTAGGAGTTGAACTTGGTGTAGTGTTGACATAGAACATTAATAATTTTGTGGCACCTTATCAAAGTTATTAGGGAGTATAAATTTTGGTACATGGTTGGTGTATGGGTACACATTTTGTGATAAATTTTCCCATTTTCCACCTTTTTATGGGTACACACCTTGTGATGTATTAAGTGGTTTTTTATCATCTTTTTGTCTTTGGGGCTCACCTAGTGTATATCGGATTGCACTAGCCCTTGTGAGCATATTTTATGGACAAACAACTTAGGCTTGATCTATCCTTTTGGACAAACAATTGAGGCTTGATCCTTCCTTTTGTTCTTTTTGAATTGGCTTTGAGATTGTATGCTTGTGTATCTTGTCTCGCTACACATAACTTACATGCATGTGTGTCATTTGTGCTTATGTTGGTTTTCCATGGGATCTTAGATCCTGGGGGCTTGATCGCCCTCCTTGATCTTTGTCATCCTATCTCATTAATATTTGTGCACTTGGACCCCTCTTGACGCATATTTGTCTACTTTAGTGTGAGTTTGAGCATAAGTTCATACTCTCACTAAAGTGGGGGCTAAATCTAGTGTAGAAAATTATATACCATTATAATTTCACACTATGTTTGGGTCCCTTAATTTATTGAAATTAATTAAGCTTCTAATTTTCCAAATTATGCATTCCGATTCCTTATTTTTCCCATTTTATGAAAGGAGAACCAACATTAAATAAATACAATCAATAATTAAATCACCGTGGAATATTTATATCCTAGACTTATAGGCCAGGACCAATTCACCCATGGGAAAATGGGTCGCATTTAAGTGTGAAGACCCATTTTAAAATATATTTTTGGCAACATTTTAAGATTCAAATTCAACTTGCAATTTTTAACTTTTATAATCTAAATTTTGGGAAATTAGATAAACACCTATAAATATAGTCTTTTTATCATTTGAAACCTAAAAAAATAGTTTATGAGAACAATCCTATGAGAAAATATCACTGTCAAAAGCATTCAAGAGTATATTTATCAATCATTAGTTGCAACAAGCAAGATCCTAACATCATGTCCAAGTGTATGTGTCCACATGTCATCTTGTGAAGGCTAATATGCATTGTTGATCCTAAAACATCCAAGCATTTCAAGCATCCAAATCAATCAAGAAAAGAAAGATCAAGTTCCTTTAGAGATGTGTTTAACTTTAATCCTCTAAGGAAATCCATTGAAGGGTGGTGACTTGTAGCAAGAATTGTTCATTCGTCATTTCCTTCCTTTTTCATAATCTTTCTATCAAGATTTAATTATCAAACTAGGGTTTGACCAAGGCAAACCCCTATACAAACAAAACAATTTTTCTCTTTGTGTATGTGTAGATTACATGTTGATGAAGAATTGAAGGGATCTTGGAGGAGAAATTTTTCATTATTGCACAATTTGTCATCATTGTTGTCAAGCCACATAAACTAAGTTACAAATTTTATTTCTGACTTTTCGATAGTGGGACCTGTGTCAAACAAAAGCCAAGATCCAACATCAAATGACTACCAAAAGTTATTTTTGAAGCCTTAACAAGGACCAATTCGCCCAGGGGAAAACTAGTCCCTTCTCAAAAACAAATTTTTATGATAGGTACATGCCATTAGATCCTTCTCATATTTCTTGCAAATTGTCATTTCTATTTTTGTACATTATGAAATCTATATTTTATGTATTAGGTCTTGTTGTTCATGTAGTTTGAGCACTTCAAATCATTTTAATTTGTTTCTAGATCTTTCCTATTGTCCTAAGGATTGAGATCTAGGTCTGAATGGCTCACCATTGAGGTTGAAAGTAAATATTCACACCTTGTGATCTCTTTCCTAATGAAATCCCTAGGGAAAGACACCTATTGAGATTCCTAAGTTTTATATACCCATATAAAAATTTGGGGATCCCCTTCCCCACATTTCAATAGTAAACATGTAAAGAGACTCAATTGGTGGTTTAGATTCTTTTCATGTGTTCTTCTTCCACAAGACCACAATAATTACTATCACAATGGTGTCCATGATAAAAACATGCCATAGAAAATAATCCTATTTGTAGTGGTAGATTGAATTTATCTTCTTATATCAAGCCCACTGATAAAATACCTTCCTTTGAATGGACAACTAGAGTATGCCCACATACATGAAAACCTCTTACCTTGGAAGGAAAATTTCCTTGCAAGGAGATAATTTTGCCTCAACAAGCACCAATACAAAGTGAGTAACTTTAGGGGATATGCTATCCCATTGCACCAATAATAAGTCGATAGTCTACAAATGGACTTTAGGCTTCTAGATACAAGTCTTGTAGTGGAAGTACTCCATAAACACCAATGCATACACAAATGTGACATTGAAATATCATATTCTTGTGTTCGAAATCACTTGGGACCAAATAGAAACACTTGGCATGTACATGCTTGGATTGAGCTACAACTTTCACTCTCACCCCTTTATATATCCCGTTGAAAAAAGGTACTTGAGGTCAAACCCTAGGGTGATAAAATCCCTAGGCAGACCTCCTAACAATAAAGGAAGGATTAGTGTTGCTATTTCTCATCACCCAAGATCACATGTAGTGCAAGGGGAGTGGATATGTAGACAACTCCTTTAGTGTTTGAAAGAAAAAAATACAAACTAGGAGTGTTTCTCATCACACAAGTACGCATGAAGCGAAAGGGGAGAGGATGCATATATCTAGCTTACCAAGCATGATAAACAAAACACACATGTTAATTTTAGGTACAACAAGGATTGAAATGTGTGGTTCATTTTTAACACCAAATTGAAAGTGTGCAATTTTTTTGTTCAATTTTATTGCACCAAATGATGTTTTCAAGTTGTGTTGTTCATTTTTAGAGCACAAAGGGAAAATGAATTCATTTTAAAGCACCAAATGTAAATGTTCAAGTTGTGTTCATTTTTAATACACTAAATTAAAGTGTGAATTCGTTTTAAAGCACTAAAATTTAAATGCGAGATCTAGATTAATTGAAAATTCTGCAAAACCAATGTTAGTATTTCAATTTGCATCTCTTTCCCTTTGATTTCCAAGTTCCTGCAAACAATTAGCCTTATAAAAATAGAAAACAACAAACATGAGATAGTTAGGGTTAGCCAAAGATCAAAAACCAAATCAAATTGATCCTTAAGAAGTTATTGTTGTGCAAAGGTGTCACTCTGTTGTGCAAAAGCATCACACTATTGAACAAAGGTGCTCCACTATCTTTGCAAGCAAAATAATCAAGTCAAAATAAAAGCGTCATGATTTTGTAAAAGTGTCATGACTCTACAAAACATCATGATTTTACAAAAGTGTCATGATTTTGCAAAATCATCATTGTAAAGGCACTAATATTTGAGCTTCAAAAGTGTCCAGCTTTGCAAAGGCATCACCTTGTGAGTTGCAAAGGTGTTGGACCACCTCTGTAACCTGCAATGGCTGATAAAGCTCAAAAAATGGTTAGAATAGGGATGTGGGTCCCACTGGGCATGCCAAAATGTCACATGGTTAATTAAGCTAATCAATCACAAGGAAGTAAAGTAATTAAACAAGATACATGATCAACTAAATGTCATACTCAATGAAATTAGTCTACCAATCACTAATAAGATTTAATTCTAAGCATTAAAACATCAAAATTATTGCAAAAGAACCAAAATAATGATACAAACCCATAATCCCATTGGGGGATTAGTCTTAAAATGGATGTGGATTGCTCAAGTTAAACATAATCCATGTTGTAAATCTTGGTGAAGATAATTGGTGTGGATGATTCACAAGATGCTCTCAAATTTCTCACACATGAGTAATCAATTTAAGAGAGTAAGGGTGTTTTGGATGAATGTGAATGAATTGATATGAAAAAAGGCTTAGTATTTATAGAATTTTGGAATATTGATCAATGGCGAGGATTCAAAATGCTAATCAATGGAGGAAAATGAATTGAAGAGGTGAGTGTGGATCAATAAATAGATCAAGGGTCAGTAATCCTTGAAGGCATGGATCAAAGATTTAATCAAGGGTCCATAATCCATGAGAGATTAACAAAATCCCTTAATTTAATAAAATATGTTGGAGATATTATTCATGTGGATGGAAGAATTTGAATTTGAAAAGGGAATATTCCATGAGAATATTCTTTATGCAAGTTGGAGGATTGGATGAACAATTAACTATTTAAACAATTTAGAAAATCATTTAATTGTGCAAGTTGAGGAATTAGAACCTTTAATTAAATAATTGAGAATTATTTAATCAAAGGGGGAAATGACATTTAACTAAACAATTTGACATTATTTAATCAAAAAGGGGAGAAAATGGTGAATTAATCAAATAACCTTAATTGTTCGATTAATAGGAGAAAAAGGTGAATTAACTAAATAATTGGACATTATTCAATTAAATGGACGAAATAGGTGAATTATGAGAGAAATAGCGTTAGTAAGCGAAATCAATGTGTGTGATATACTCAAGATATTTTTAGGTGTCTACACTTACATACTAAACGAAAGGATCTCATCTGGTTATCACTAAGTAATCACAACCACCATTAATTAGCTAAAATCAGTCAATTAACCATATCTAATAACCAAGCATAAGAACATAATTGATTTATATGAAACAACCATCATTCATAATTTTTTTATATATAATTGCCAATCATAGAAGCATATGAAATATGGAATAAGAAACATGATATCATCAAGGACACATAGAGTCAATAGATCAAGAAAAGGCAGTGTCTCACAATCCCAATACTCCTAAAAGAAGGATGAAGGGAATCCATTTGGACCAAGATATTTAAAAGGGTCAAAATAAAAAAGTCTTCTTTGCTTCCTGAATCAAAACATCTCTAATCATGTTCTTATCTTCATCAAATTTAAATATTATAGGAATAATTTCCAAAATATTATCAATTATATTTTGAGTAACCTCTAACTGTTGATCTTTAAGAATATTTTGGAAAAAAATTAAACTAATTTCTTCCATTTCTTCTTTTATATTAAAACTATAATACCATTCTTAGTGGCTAAGTTTGAAATTATATTTCCTTTTTTTTAATTTTTTTCTTTTAAAGTAGATTGATGAAAGAAATTTGTGTCCCTATCTCCCTGAGTAAGCCATTGAATTTTATATTTCTATCTCCAAAATATGTCCTCTTTTAATACTAACCTTGTCCATTCATTCCTTCAAAAAAATTCCTCTTTGCAAGTATCTTCATCAAAATCTCCTTTTTCCATTTTATCAGGGATTCCCTTTAATTTTTGGGATAGATCTTAGTTTTATTTAAACATGATTCTAAAAGAATAATTTCTCTAATCTTTCACCTTCTATTTTACCATTTTTATTCTTTTCACTAAAATAAACATTGTTGAACCTTTTAATGGTTGATTACACTATTTATCTATGGAATCCCTAAATTGAGGATGCCTTGACCATATTATTCCAATTTAAAATCAATGGGTTATAATCATAATCGACCTTGGGTATAGTAAAAAGATTTAAATTTGTAATGGCATTCCAAGAAATAGAAATAAGAAATCTATCTAGTTTAACTTGAATAAGATGATTTATAAACCTTCTATTAGACCAAGTGAAAGACTTGTACCTTAAATCTCTATATCCATAACACTAGTTATAACCAAGAAGTTAGCTAATTCCAACATACTTTCTAAGTAGTCTTCTATTCCTCTTAGTTTTTTACCATAACACTAGTTATAACCAAGAAGTTATCTAATTCCAACATACTTTCTATGTAGTCTTCTATTCCTCCTAGTTTTTTTTGAAGAAATAAGGGGAGAGATTAAATTTCCATCCACCATCCATTTTATAGATTGATTATTCTATATCATAGGTAATAATTTTTCCCATATTTATTTTCTATATTTTCTTGAGTTTGGAGCACAAATATTGACTAGAAATCCTTCCTTATTATCCATATTGTATAAGATAACTTAAAGGCAATTTCTAGAGACATAAAATTTCTTCCCTTTAATCACCAAAGAAATCTTAGGATATGAATTTCATTTTTTGTTTCTTCTAGAGGTTAACATCTTTAGAGTTTTTTTTTCACTTTTTCTACCTCCCTTCTTGTCTATTTTGATTTAGTTTCCCTTGTCATCAATCACCTAAGTTATTTTCAACTCCTACATCTACTACCTTCCTATTTTCCTTTTTTTTTTATTTAATTAATGAAAAACTATTTGAGAAGTTTAAGAACAAATATTTTGTAGAGCTATCTTGAATTTCCTATTTTTTATTGTTTTTTTCTTTTTAATAGGTTGGGGATAACTTGGCATTATGTTTCATTTCAATATTGTCCTTGTGACTTTCCTCTTGATGCTCCTTTGTTACTATTTCCATTTCCTTTTATTCTAATTGAATATTTCTTGATATAGACAACTTGCCTTTGTCCGTTGGAGTAAGAATATGATCATATATGTTTTGAACCTCCTTTTTTATTTGAGTTCAAATATTGGGTTGGAATACTTTCTAGAGAGTTAAACAATTGTAAGAGATCTTTGTGAAAATGAAATTGGTCTAACTCTATTATTTTAAAATTCTTTTATGTTTTTGTCAAAGGATAAGTATTTAGTTGATGAGAAATATTTGAGATTTGAACATCTTGGTTTCGAGAGACTGGTTGAACATGATCCTTGTTCTTTTATTCTATTTTCTTTTTTTATAAAACACGGTATTTATTGATTAGATGTCGAAATCTAGAACATTTTTTTTTTTTATATAATATTTATTGTGTCTATTTACCATATTTTGATTGAACAATGATAGAATTTGGAAGGTCTTTGTTTACTTGAACATTCACACAAATTCTTACAAAAACTAAATAAATTTTTTATTTAATGACCTTATCAACTACAAGGAAATGACTAAAACTTCTTGTGATGGCCTTGAACACACCCTTGTCCCAAAATTATAGTGATAAACTTGATAACCTAATCTAAGCAAGAGCAATGGCACAAAGATCCATTGATGGGTCAAAACTAGGTTTCCATTTGCATAAAGACATAATTTCTTCCCAAAAACCACGAGCCTTCAACCAAAAATTTTCTTGAATCATCATGAAAAGAAAAAGTAAATAGGAAAATCCCTAATAACATAGGACTTACAATGAAAAATCCTTTAATATACCACACATACTTGATCCATTTCCTAACTGATGCAGGAGCATCCAAACAACAGATGGAAATGGCAAGTCATTGAAGTTCAGAAGAGTGAATAAATACCATCTTAAACTATTCAAAATTTATGTAGAAATAACCAAAAGACTGTGGCATAGAAGATTAAATTTTGCAAAGGAATATTGAGGAAATGTGAAAGGTCGCATAGTTTGAAAAGGAGAAGGCAACACCCGTCTTAAGAATACAGAGGGACAATATGATGGTAGAGGAAGCCAAAAAGTGAACAAATTTTTTTTTTTGGCAGATGGTTCTTTCCTTTGGCAGTCGTGAAAAGAGAGAGAATACTGGGGTCGCGACCAACATGAGATAGAAAGGGGCTACTACATAGAAAGGAGTGGGGAGAAGGCTATGGTTGGAAGTTGAGACCATGGCAAATAGGAAGATGAGTTTAAATGCAATGAGGAGAGAAGCGTAGGAGAGAGTAGACAAACTTTAAGTTGCAAAAATAAGCAGTGAAAGAAAAGAGGGGCACAACATCTTAACTGGGCAGTTTCAAATTAAACATGTATAATAAAAGACATAATAGGGGAGGGCGTATAACATCATTCACAGATTGCAAGTGTAGATAAAATGACACGCCAGTGTATGGGTTGTTGTGGATAAACCAATTCAATGTATGCAAAATTAAATGCTGCTGATGAGACCAACCAGAGGGGTCATGCTTTAGGAGAGAAATAAGAGTAAAAGGAGGTGCCACATATATACCAGTAAGTGTAGATAGAAATTGGAAGAGGAATAATATAGGTTATAAAATACAGGGAATGTATGTGTAGAGGTCAAATAAAGACAACTGGAGATCAATGGATTGTAACTAATTTAGTGTTTGTGACCTGTGGATTGAGAGTTCAATACAAATGAATTAAGTGGTCTTCGACCCTAATATTATTTTATTTAAATTTTAAATTGTATGCTTGTGAAATTTGGATGGCTTGAAGTTAATTGAGTTTGTTTCCTCATTTTGAATAAAGTTGGATGATTAAATTGACATATGTAATTCTCAATTTAATTGGGTATTGACTGTGAAGTCATTTGTAATCTGTAATTTTATGCAAGTTGGGTTTGTGACAGTGAGTGCTATTTTGTTTGCACCAAATAGTATCAATATCAGAGGTTCTGAGTGCATAGGCAAAGCATCGCATGTGAGGCGACTTATGTCAGGACTTGTAGGTGGACAGTGAAGACTTTTGAGTATATTATAGGAAAAGCATCAAATGTGAGGTAGCTTATAGAGGAAGCACAATTGTGAAAAGTTCAAAATAATGATTACAGGTGTGTGAAGTCCTAAGCAATTGAGAGCTAGAAGGCATAGAGAAATTGTTGTGGTAGTAACAGATTGCAGCAGACAAGATGGGTATACTCGTGAGGAAGAGGGTCATGATATGGGAAGGTTGGAGAAAGTATGAAAATAGGAAGATCTCCTTGATGATCATGGATGTAAATGCAAGGATGGACAAGTTGGAAGCTATGCAGTGAAGACATTGTGAGAGATGAGTTTGCAACAAAGACATGTCATGAGGAAGGCACGGAGAAAGACGAAGAAAAAAATGGGAAAGAGGATGCAAGTGCAGCAGCGGTGACTAAAGATAGTGAAGTGATAGGAATTTGAAGAGGTTGCAAATGACATAGACAAAGATGATTTGTTGTTGGCAATGGAAGAAGAATGGATGGAAAATTTGAATGTTGCAGCAAAGGATGAACATAAAAATGTTGGGACAGTGGAAAGTAATGAGGTAAATTTTAATTTTGGAATCAATTGTGGTGATTATTTATCTTCATTGGTAGAAGAGGATGTAGAACAAGAAGAATGCATAGAAATCTTTAATTTTCATGTAGTAGAAGCAGATTTTGGTAATAGAAGGAGAATAGAGGCCACGTAGGAGAGAGTAGACAAACTTTGAGTTGTAGAAATAAGCAGTGAAAGGAAAGAGGGGCACAACATCTTAACTTGGCAGTTTCAAATTAAATGCAAATAATAAAAGGCACATAATAGGGGAGGGAGTATAACATCATTCACAGATTGCAAGTGCATATAAAATTGACATGCCGATGTATGGGTTGTTTTGGATAAACCAATTCAATGTATGTAGAATTAAATGTTGCTGATGAGACCAGCCAGAGGGGTCGTGCTTCAAGAGAGAAATAAGAGTAAAAGGAGGTGCCGCATATAAACCAATAAGTGTAGATAGAAATTATTGGAAGATGAATAAGATAGGTTATACAATATAGGGAACCTATGTGTAGAGGTCAAATAAAGACAACTGGAGATTGGTGGATTGTAACTAATTTAGTGTCTATAACTTGTGGATTGAGAGTTCAATACAAACAAATTACGTGGTCTTTGACCCTGATATTATTTCATTTGAATTTGAAATTGTATGCTTGTGAATTTTTGATGGATTGGAGTTAATTGAGTTTGTTTCTTCATTTTGAATAAAGATGAATTGATTAAATTGATAAATATAATTGTCAATTTAATTGTATATTGGTTACGAAGTCGTTTGTAATCTATAATTTTGTGCACGTTGGGTTTGTGACAGCGAGTGTTGTTTCGTCTACACCACTAACCAAATCTATATTAAGGCAAATAGAGAAAAATTACCAATTAATGCTTTGTTTATGAATGAGATAGTTTTATTTACAAAGGAATATGGTAGCTCTAGTCCTAGCCCTTCCTCCAAATGAAACACCTCAAGAGCAACTTCCTTTTCAAAATGCATGTATTTTGCATTTGATACTCTAGCGATCATATTTTCCCGACTCAGTTTCCTCTTAAGCGTTGCATGTCCTTGAAGAGACACGATACTTGATACCTGCCAACAATCAAGGCTAACTTTCTTGCTTAAAAGTTTGATTTTTTTGCTATAGATCTCCCATCAGGTCTATGGTAATAGTTACAATTTTTTTTATTATCTTTCAACTTGATAAGAGGTAAAATATTATTTGTCTTAATATCATTTGTTTATGCTTTTTTATTTTCTTGTGTGTATTTAATTTTTCGCTTACATTTGTGAGTTAATTATTACTGTCCATCGTGACCAATTTCACCCCATGGTCTTCCATATCATGGCACACCAATTCATATGTCTACTTGGATGTCAATTCCTCACACACTTGACATCATCATCCTAGTCCTTATAACTTGGTGCATAATGTCAACTATTATTAAAAATATCAATTGCGTACAATATTTCAACATATAGCTACATCTAATTTTTATCACATAATTTTTTTACGCATCTACCATCCTTATCATCCTTTCTATTATGTGTTTTCTCATCATCCCATCCTTTTCATAATTCCCTAACATTGTTTCTTCCATCTATCCATTCTCCTTCTTCCTATCTCTTCAAATCCCATACATTCTTCATCCCTTTGAACCTTGCTTTCTTTTTGAGATACCACTAAGGTCTTGTCAATGTGCCTAATCTCTCAAGGGGGCATCCCCAATCTACCTTACAGTATTACTTATTTTAAATGATTGGGGTATCCTACCAGTTCTATCTCACTAAGCATATGCAATTATCTTCTTTGAAACAATGTTACTCCTACTAGTCACAACATCATCTCAAAGGGGGGAAAAATATAGACACGTAAAATTGATCACATCTTAACAACAAATTTAAAATCACCACTTTTGACACATCTCAAATCCTAGTTGTAACCACATTCTCATCATATCAATAGCAATTAATTAGATAAATTATATTTATTTAATTAATTACGATTTAGTCTCTAACATTCCCTCCATCATCAAATTAATTAAATTAATCATATTTCTTAAATTAAACTAACATCTTACATCTATTTCCGCTATTTGTTTAAATAATCTAATTATTTTATTAATCAACCTAAATCCCCAAATCCTATTTAATCCCTCATTAATGAGACAATCATGTCACATCAAAAATTTAAAACTAAAATTAAAATTAATCACCAATTTAAAGTAAATTAATCATTTAATCCTAACCTCACATCTTCAATCACATTCTTGATCCAAATTCAAACTAATTTTTAATCCTAAATATTTATCTAATCAAATCAATCCTAGCACTCCATTCACCAACTACTAGTATTTAATCTCTCATCCCTCCCAAATTCAAATTTCCTCTCAATCAATCCTATCTATCTATCCTAAATCAATCTTAACCCTCCATCTATCCTCATCAAATCTATAAATAAAGCCATTCTCAAGCCATTATTCAAGGAAGAATATTGGATGCAACAAGGCTATGCTACAAGATTGGCCATCCACAATCTACTTCAACCATCAACTATCACTTGGAGGACATCACCTAAGGTCACCAAAGGTTTATATATATACAACATTCCTTTTGCTCTAATCTAATGTGCATGCTTGATATAGGATATGATTCATATTTTCTGTTTGTTTTCTATTGTTTTAATCCTATATTTTACTAGGGACATGCTCTTACAAGAGTATCACTAACATGTAAATTTTGAATAATTTAGTCAACAACATAATGATATGTGTAAAATACACTATGCATACTCTATTCCAAGCACCAAACAAATAGGAAAAACTCAAATCACAAATTGAGTATAACTTATGAAAACCATAAGCCAAAATAATGACCCAAAAGTAGTACCATATTTGACCTAAATTCCAACACCATATTTCATGAGGTAGTCAACAAATTATATAGAAAATGGTTTCCACCTAGTCATAACTTGGCATAACCTCCTCCTCCAATAAATGGGTGCTCCATGTTGACATATTCAAACTCATACAAAGATGTTTTAGTACATGCTTTGTAGATTGTCATAATGCTGGTCAAGATTTCAATGTAACTTCCTCTTGAATGTTTTTACACTTCATAGAATTTGTCATAAATAACTCTCATTTTACAATATCACAAAATGCTCTTATACATCATGATAACATTAAATGTTCCTATAACTTTTGATGAATATTACAAAATAATCAACACATAGTTAATAGTGTCACGTTACAAAGGACACCATCTTTCCTATGTAAAGACAAAATAATAAATAAATATCAAACATTAAAATACAAAGTTGAAACACCTTTTCCAACAAAATAAATAATGATAATCCCTCTAATTTCAATTTAATACATATTTAATTATTATCTATTACCTTACCTTAATCTTCTATCATATAAAACTTTAAATTACATTGAGGGGTGTAAGTATGGTGACAAATGGGGTAGGTTAAATAGGTGAACTGTATGTTAACCAAAATTATTAAAAGACTCACATATAAAAATAATAAAAATATAAAATAAATAAAATGTATTGGAGGCATAAAAAAATTAATAACTCTATTATATTTGTGTGTATTTAAAGAAATAAAATATTTTATTTTCAATAAAATTTTAGTATTATTGATGTAGTTATTCACCTATAATATAAATGGTATAAATAATTTATTAAAATTGTAGATAAAAATAACTTAAAATCTATTATCAAATAAACCTTTGAGTGATAGTTGTTTTAAAATTGTTTTTGATTTTTTAATTTATACATATATAATTTTAAAATATATGTGAATGAATGTCAATTTTATTTTCATTTTATTAACTAAAATGCATAAGTATTTACTATTTTATTTATTCAATTATAAAATAAATAATTCTTCTAATAAAATACATACATACATAAAGATTGAAATGTTAGTTATCTAATATTTTAAATTATAATTATTTATCATCTAAAAGGTTTATTTTTATTTCTTTGAATAATAAAATTTTGAACATTTTTATAAATTATCTATAAAATTATCAATATGTATAATTATACAAATTTGTATATCTATAATTTTTTTTTTCTAAAATAAAGATAAAAATAATTTAATTATAATATATTTTTTTATTGAATTGAAATGTTTTATAAATACACATGTATATGAAATTGCAAATTTATATATATTATATATTTTTGTCTTTAAATTCAATGTAAAATCCATTATTACAATTTTAATGTTTTAAATGTCCCTCTTCTTTCTTATCTTATGTCTTTAACTTGTTTAAAATGGTTTGTGTAAAATAAATCTTTATAGTTTTTTTTTTAAATATAATTCCCCTTCTTTTATTATTTAATATTGGATTATATATAAAATATCTATGATGAAAAGACTTTAAAAAATATCTTTAAAATATGTACAAATAGATAATGTTCGGGACATATATCTTACTTTGCATGATTTATTTAATGTTTAAAGCTATTTAAACATATATTATTTTATTACAAAAGTTATAAGATCAAGTTGAAGGAATAAAAACACACCGTCTTTGAATATTTAAATAATATAGAGGAATCAACTAATATAGATTAATGGGTTGAGGTTAAATAAAGTATTAAATTGTTAGGGGAAAGAGATGCTTAATTAAATTAATATTTTAATGAATGTAATTTTTTTTTAATTTATATTTTTATTATTAAATTTATAATAATAAATGTGTGAGGCAAATCTTATGTGACATGATTTTATTTTAGGTCTCACATTAATATAGATTTCTCTTTTTTTGTATTGAATCAATGTTAATAGAAATATTACAATGAAAAAGACATCATAGATTGTCAGTTGTCAAACAATAATAAAACAACTAGTCCAAACAACAATATAAGACAACAAATAGCTGAATCTTTACATGATAGCAAAAAAAAAATAGTCAATCTAAAGACCAGATGAAGGACCAAAAAACATATAGAACACTGCACAACTAGAGATCACAATCTGAATTTGAACAAACTTTTATTATTTAAAACGATTATATATAAAGGTTTTGAAACCATTGCAATTCTTTGACGCTACCTTGAAAAATGTTTTCACATTCAAAAGAGTTAGAGAAACTTTGTTGACAACCATCTAAAAATTCGAGAATCTAAATAAAACTTCTACATAGAGTTTAGAAGGGGGTGTCAAACTCTAACAAGGTTGTGAGAACCTGGTTGGGAGTCGACAAGGTTGTGAAAGCCTCTTTGGGAGCTAACAAGAATTTTAGAACCCAAGGAAACCTCTAATGGATAAATCTTTAACTTTAACTTTATTTTTTAACTGAAAGGTTAGAGAACTGACTTCACTTCAGATTCTGACAAGGTTGTGAGAACCTTGTCAAGACCCAACACAATTTTTGAAACCGTTCAATTTTTTTTTAACAATTATAGCACTTGCATAATTTTCTTAATTTTTTCTAAGGGATCCATACGAGTAGAGGATGAGCAAATTAAAATGGCAACAAATGACCAAGACAAAGGCAAAACTTAAAAATGAGGGCAACAAGAAGCAAGTAGAATATTATGCATTAGTACAAACTAAGTCCTAGCCTTTGGGGGGTTTAAGCATCTAGAGGGTGACAATGGAATGGGAGGATCCTAAAAAGATGTAATTGTTGAGTCAAATCTGATCTAGGTTTTGGAGAAATGGATAAAATGATTGATGAAAAATCAAATGAAAACATAAATGGCATAGGGAGATAGTAAGGGATTAAGAGAAAGAGACATTGAGATCTAGATGACAATTGAGGAAAGTAAGGGGGTGGACCTTAATGAAGAGAGGAGACTTAAATTGATAGGAAATATGATGAGCATTCTCGCAAAAGGGTTGAGAAGGCAAGGGGAGTCTCATTAGAGTGTGTCTAGAAAATTTGAAATGGAGGATTCATCAAATAAAATGATATTCATGAATATTGTAGAACAAGAAAAAAGTATAACCCTAATAAGAGAGGCTAAGGGAAACCTGTCAAGGATGGAATCACTATTGAAGGAATATAAAGAATTAATTAAGTTAGACATAGAAGAGCTTGGAAGCAAGAGTGCTCGGTCATGGCTTGAAAGGAGTAGTGCTCAACCAAATTGTGAATTTCTAAGGGGGTAGTTTTTATTCAAGATTGGAAACATCTTAAGGCCATAATTACAAAATGGTTTGAGAAATTGCTGATCGCTATTTCTCATTTGAAACCTCTAAATTTTGGTGCAAAATATTTTGATGATGCGGTAATTAGGATTGTGGATCTATAAAAAGATGGGATGATAAGAATCTTAAACTTCTAGGAAGAATAGGAAAGTGAAGGAATTAAGAATTTAAATCAAATTTTCAAATACCACATGTACTTTGCCAACAATTACCATAACTAAGTTTCTTGTCCTTTACATTTAGTTTCACAAATATCATATCAAATATTCATTCACAACTAATATTAATTAATCTAGATTCATAAGTAGGAGATATTTTTCCACCATGTGTCAAATTATGATATTGCTATCAAGATTCAACTATGTAGTTTTTTTAGTCAAACTCATTGACCCATGTTTTATGAGTAGCGGTTCGCAAGAACCCATCTCTCATGATAATGAATGGTCCACTTAGCACTCATTGCATCTAGGTGGTGCTCATAGATGTGAAGCATTGGGCCTTCTCGGGAGGTCACCCATCCCATTATTACTCCAACTCAAGCACACTTAACCATGGAGTTGTAGTAGTACTGGGATGGGTGACTTCCTGAGAAGGCCCTATGCTTCACCTCTATGAGCATCACCTAGATGCAATGAGTGCTAAGTGGACTATTCATTATCATGAGAGATGGGTTCTTGTGAACTACTGCTCATGAAACATGGGTCAATGAGTTTGACTCAAAAAACTACATAGTTGAATCATGATAACAATATCATAATCTAGATTGATTAATTCTTCATTTGTATGCAACATTTTAATTAGCATAAATTAACATTAGGAAAAATAATTTTTTATTTACAATATGTCTCTTGCCCCACCTTTTGAAACACTAATTGTGAACAACAAATGACATAGTACTCAAGAGAACAAGAAGATTTGTCCATAAAGAATATAACAAAATAATAATTATGATGACACTATTCCAAATGTAAACATTTATTTATCCTCTAGTATTAATGATTTCATCTATTAATGACATGAAAATCCCAATTTTAATATTTATTATGTTAATTATACCCTTTTAAAACCATCTATTATCACCTAAACTAAGTTGAGAACCACATAACATCAAGCTTATAGAAGTTCAAAATCTTATTAATTTATTTTCAAAAACCACATCATATAAATGCACCCTTAAACTTTAACTATTAGTTCAAGCAAACACCCTTTTGATGTTATCCCACTAAATCCACAATTCAAATAGTTTTAAACAAACCTTAGTTAAAATCTCTATTAAAATTGAAATCCAAAGCTTTTCCATTCACCTTTGTGCTTTCCTTATATATATACGCATATATAAAACCTTCAAGGCTGTCTCATTCTTCAAATATAAAATTTGAAGTCAAACCATGTTGAATGTATGTATATATATATATAGATATATAATGTGTATATATATTATATTTTTCTAAACCATAAACCATTGATTCCCTCCTGTCCATTTCATGTATAAAGTTAATAAGAAAACAAATTATTTTAATGTATAGAAAATCTTGTCATCGGTTGAGTGCTGATCACAAAGAATAATTTAGCAAGACAGAGATAAAGATGTGGACATGTGATAAGCATAAGGCAGAGAAGCCAATAATTGAGAAATTTCAAATATCTTCCATGGTAGACCCAATCTAATAAATGTTATTTGGGTGACTTTTAAAATATGACACGTTTATAAAAAGATTTGACGTATAAATAATGGAATTGTATATGCTGACAACTTTCATAATTTATCGTTTAGTATAAAAAAGAATTATTGACTTATGGAATTGTATATGCTGACAATTTTTATAATTTATCATTAGTCTGAGAAAAGAATTATCTTCTCTCATCTGATTAACAAATGGTGCCTGCCCATTTGATTCTCTCAGTTGAATAAGACAAGATGTCAAAAAACAATTAAATTATTCTAGCATCGTATAATGACTGGATGCCTTGTTGTCCAAGGATGGCATCTCAGTTGATTGAGGAAGCCCCACAGAATTTGAATCTAAACTGTTCATAAATTATGAGATATGTTCTAAATTCTGGAAGTGTATAATTATGTCAAAATTGATACTAAATGAAGAATTCGGGAGGAACTAAGGCATATATTTGATTTTCTTACAAATTCAGAAATTCCCAAATGTTGGTTTGCTCATGTTGAACAACTGGACTGTAGTGCAAACAACAAAAATAAGATTTGAATGCAAAACTGTACACTGTAAATGAATGGGTTTTATCAATGAACATATAACTCGCTGCAGGCTCAGAAGTAAATCAAAACACTAAAGAGTACTCCATTAATGAACAAGAACAATTTGAGGACTTCTTTTTGCCCATTAGAAAGAAAAACACCAAGAATAAAGATCTGTTAAGAACTTGTATACATCCCCTAAAAAATGAATGGGTTTGGGTATCTTATCCTCTTTGCTATGAAATGAAGAAAAAAATGCTAGGATACATCAGATCAAGTTCCCTGTGAAATTGATCACTTTCTACATCTCATTCTCAACTGAAATAAATAGTAAGTTTTCCCTACATGTAAAAAATTAAAAAGGATTGAAGCTTAGGGACCATCCATTACATGTACATAGCATGGCTGTTATTGCAAAATTCCTGCAACAAAACAAATTTCCCCAGAATGTGAATCACACTCGCAGGTACAAAAATAGTTTATAGACAGTGCATCATAAGAAGACAACATTGATCTTTCTTACAGAAAAAGGGACTAAATACAATGAAATCCACCTCATCTGAGAGGCAAGATTCTCAAAAAAGATGCATAGAAGCAGAAGTCACATTATTCAGACACACAAATACTGTACATAAGGTGCAAAATTTCATGATATCATGGCTTAGCATTACTGATCTTGGCCAGTTCTCTTTTAAATACTGTCAATGACGCAATTTGCAAACAACCAGATCATCAGCTCCACAGTGGCTAGTTCTTTGATGCTTTGGCTCGAAATAATTGTCCCAACCGTCCCGCAAGATAGTCAAAAGTGTCCATCAAATTTGAGACAATTTGCGTCGTGAAAAAGCCGATACAAGCATCAATAGGAGTCAAAATGTAGTGCCTGAAGCTTGAAAAAAACGGTCCATTGTTTGAGAAACACCTGACAAAAAAATCATCATCATTGTTGCTCTCAGTTACCATTGGCTGAAGATAGGCAAGGGCTGCATGTTTAACTAAATTGTTTCTTATTGATATATTTGTACACCAATTAGGTTCCCTGCGAGGAGACAATAAATTTGTTGGAGAACAAGGAATGATATCCCGCAGACTGGTATATTTAAGTTTATGCATTCCATTCAGATGCACCATCTCAGATGCTAATGCAAACTCAGGGTCCTTCAGGTCTGATGCCCACTCAACTTTACTGCATAGCACTGGTAATGTATGCAGCCGTCTAATACCCATATCCACTTGTACAGTCATTTTACCTGAACATAAACAACAGCCATCTTTTGTTATATAGTAATTACTAGCTTAAATAGTGAATGAAGAGGAATTGTTTGTTGCAGTAAATTCATGTGCCACCTAGATTCTAATCCACATTATGTAATAGACTCAAGCAATAATTCTACAAAAACTCTGATATACAGGTCAAAAAGACAGCATTTAATATCGAGCATTATGTGAAATAGACTATTTGGACCTGTAGGTGAAAATTTGCGTCATAGATAAAGGGCAAATTTTTCTCACAACAGCATTTTACGTTGCCATGCATAAATTACTGGTGAAGAATCAAGGTATATTATTAATGATGCATTAGACCTGTGGTTGCAAGTAGAATGATAGTTGTCACTTGTCCACTACCCCAGGAAAGAAAGTATTAAACCAGTTGCAAAATGATCAGGCCTGCCTCCAGAGGATTCAAAAATATTCACATATTATTTAACATTTTTTGGGCCACAGTCAACAAAGAATTGAGGATTGCTACAAATACAGCAAATCAAATTTGACTCAAGACAGATTCAACAAATGCGGTCAAAAAAAAAAAAAACCAACCTATAAATCACTCAGCTATCATTCAAAAGACAATTCACAAATCCCACTGTTCAGAATCGATCGAGATCAAATCTTAATCTACCTCCCTCAATTGTCATCATAATGCCAATCTGAATGGCCAATAAATTTTACTTAACAGACTCTTCTTGTCATAGGGAACACATAAAACTGCATTCCCAACAAAGTATTGCCCAGAAGGGGAGAAGAACCCACTGAGATGACTATCTGACATACCAATTAAGAGAGGAGAATCTGATAAGTTCATCATTATCAACCAACCGATGAGATGATTCTAAACTTACATGTAATAAACCAAGCTACCATAACTGGTTACTAGAATCCATCAAAATCTGCCATAAAACTATCTTCTGCTTCTGTAATCAGAATCATTTAACTAAAGACAAAATTTCCCACCTGATGGAGGAATTCGTGCAGACCTGACGAAGAGAACAGCTCTGATTTCCTGTCAGCACCACCTCTTACTCCACATGCCACATGTGGCAAGTGACGCTAATATTTTCAGAAAAAACCTATTATATCCCAATAAAAGTATTAGAACAACAAAGCACAAAATTGATATGTTCAGAATGGAGCTTGCAACTTTTGCTTATGGTTATGGATCCTTTACCAAAAGACCAAACAGGGATCCTCGGTAAGGTACCCACTTTTGTAATTATTTATTCAAGAAAAGCAAGATGAGGCTTTCTATACTTTCCAGAAAAATGCCAGGTACCTAGCATATTTTCCCATATAAGTGCAAGTGGCCACTTTATATTTCAAATAAAAAGATATAAAAAAGTCTAAGTCATTGTTTTCAGATCAAGTTTCCATAGAATTTAAAGGTTTTTAACATCCACTGAGCTGTTTTGCCAAAGGCGGTTCACAGGACAGGACTTTACAAAGAACCAACGTTTCCAACCTAAAAATACAATTGACCCTAACATTTTTTCTTTCTGCAATGCTAGTCTTTACCTATTCCAAAAGTAAACTTTTCCACACAAATAAGGGGTCCAGCCCAGAATTTCAGATGAATGATGCACCCACCTGAGATCTTTCTCCTTAAAACATTCCCAATGCATAACAAAGTTATTCTCGTTTACACATATATTTGCAGTCATAACCTAACCTAATACATGAACACTCAAATGAAGGCAATTTATTCTAACACAAAGTGGTCTTCCAAACAAGTAGACACAGATTGATAGCTCCAATTTTCACTCAAATCAATTGAGAACATCCTAAATCCTTGTTCAAACCAAATTTCTAGTCCAAAAGTGCATTTTTCCCCCAGAAAACAGATCCCCAATCTAAATTCTCAGGAAAACAGCACCCAGATGAGAGGTCTTACCCATTGAGATCACTCCAAGTTCTTGTTTTAGACCAAATGCCTAATTCAAAAGTCCTCAATCAAAGTTTTCAGGAAAATCACAACAACAATATGAGATCTTACATCTTGAGATCATTCAGAGTCCTTGCTTGAGACCAAATGCCTGTACAAAACTCCAAATTTTATCCGAAAGAAAACTAGACACCAATAAAAAAATTCAGCAAAATCGGGGCAATCACATGAGATCCTGCCCCTTAAAACATTCCCAGTTGAAATTAATACACACAAAAGAAAACATGGCCAATCAGGTTTTCCACTCCATCCCTCTCCCACTCGCTGCCCTCAAAGTAGACAAATCAGTAAACCAATAAACAAAAGAAAAAAGAAAAAAAGCTTTGAAGCTCATTCACAAAACCTTAACAACCTCTCTGATTCTCCAGAAAATGCCCTTCTCTCCCCTATCCTCCACCACCCGTCCCTCCATCTTAAAAAAACAAAAACAAAAACAAAAACAAAAAAAGCAGAAAAGCATATAAAAAGACAAACATGTACAAAAAAAATGGTGTTTCACCATAACAGAAATACATATAACATACTAAAAACCCTCCTCTCGAGAAACCCAAATCCTATCAAAAACATAAATCATGAATAACATTTATGAAAAAAACTAATCTATACCAAAAACAGCATGAATAGAATTTTCAATAACTGATCTTTAACCAAACAGCATTAATGGCATTTAAAAAAACTAATCTATACCAAAAACAGCATGAATAGGATTTCAAATAACTGATTTTTACCCGAACAGCATTAACAGATTTCTAAAAAAAGATCCTTTTACCTGAGTGCATGAATCCAGTCCGCATAAGGCCCTCTGGTTTCTTCTGTTCACCAGATCAACTTATTTCCTTGAAGCCCGTCATTGTTGCTGCCCGTAAGAGGGAGAAGAACCCATAGCCTGGGAACTGCTGTTTTATTCTCTCATGCATATCCATTGCACCACACGGACTTCAGACATTAGGCCTCAGGGATGATGATCCACACGATATACATTATCATGCACAATTTTCCACCAAAAAAAGAAAACCAACACCCCAAAACAAAAAAACTGGAGATTCACACATAGATTTCATGCCTCATTATCAGGCTGGATTTTGACATTTTCACCACTTGGGTATCATAACCATAGAATTTTTGGTCAGGTGGGTAGTGGAGAAAACAGTGCATTATTGGACCCAATTTAAATTTTTTAAAGAATTTTATGACATTAGGTGTCTCTTATTGACTTTTTCTAATTAGAAGTTTATGCTTTTTAATGGCTATTTTTGGATTTTGAACCTTTCTTAGAGGAGTTTTGACAGGACACATACACCTATTCAGTCAAATCTTCCGATTTAAAAAATAATAGTAATAATTGGAATTAGTTTCCTTCTTTTCTGGCTATTATTGTGGCCTTTTACTAGTTTGGAGACAAGGGTATCCATCCTTACGTGGAACGGCGATAAGAACCAGGCAAGACACATGGATAGCAGTTGATGGAATGTCACTTTAAGGGCATGGCCCACCTGTCCATACTAGATGACATGGCATGGGTGCTATTAGTCACCCTTCCATTATGACACGGTATGCTGCCATGTCATGGTTGCCACCATGCATGATCACATGATACGGTGGCAGGCATGGGACATCATGGCCTGGGCCCACACGAGCGAATTGGATGGCTGCAGGGCATATTTTCTCTCTCTATATAGGAGGCAGCGTGAAAAATGTGGGTTAAATTCTCTTTTTCTTCCCATTGAGCACTTTTCTATGCCCAAGGTCTTTGGGGGTGGTTTTCTCTTTGGGTTAGTCTACCACTCTTATTAGCACTAAGGTATGGTTAATGTGTTTGTGTATAAAAATACGTCTTAGATATAAGTGAAAAGGAAAATGAACTTAAACTAAAAGATGTTATTAGACTAATTCATGAGAGTAATAAAAGGATTGGATTGATTTAGGTAATAAAAGTGATATTATGAAATTAGAATATTAGCATTTGCATTTAAAAGAGGTTCAAAGATTACGTCGGTAGAAAACTATATGTATGTTAATATGATAGAGAGTGCGTGTTTGTGCATGCAAATTTTAGTTGCATGTGGCTACATCAAACAATTAATAATAAAATACTAAATAATGGAATAAATTAAATTTAGACAAATCTAGATTTTTTCCTTAAAGAAATTAAGTATATCTCATTATGAAATATTTATATACGAATTTAAAACATAAAGCAATGCAAATGAAAAAAGAAGGTTGTCATCAAATTGACAAAAAACACTGCAAATGGAAATAGAATGTTCCTATTCAGTTGTCAAATCAATATTTATCTGGCTTTTATGTGATAAGTGAGATTTTGGAGGCTTTTACTTGATATTTTGGAGGTTTTTACCATTAAATGACGATTGAAACTTGTTTTTGATGACTCAATAATGGTTTGCAGGCGTGAGACTTGTTTCAAGCTTAAATCTCACACTATATGTAGCCTATCAGCTAATTATATGTTTAAAGTATGAAAAGTAAATATGATATATAAAAAAGATTTACTTTTCTATTTGAGGATGAATGATTTTGATATGGTATTTGATTTTTGATGTCTTTTGATTAAAAATGAAAGATATGTAACCCATTTGATGATTATACAATCAATTAGTTTTGTGGGGGGTTGAATTCACAAGTTTGGTCCACTTTCAGGAACACATACTTGACCTCCCCCTACAGAAATGATATAATATAGTTTTCAAACATGATTCTTGCTTTGTCAAAATCACTTCTATCTATTAAGTCCACTAGTAGCATTTAGAAATACCTTTGAGAATGTAGAATCATTGGGGCTCATGCTATCCTAAGTTAACCCCCCAAATATGATATGTTGTATAGTCATACCAATAATCGAAGACAACAATATTCAACTATGCAATTTTCTAGGATGAATGTAGGGATCTAGATTAATTTTAGTGAAATAATAAAAGTATTCCTAGCATATTACAAATGATTGAAAAAAATAAAATGATAAATAAATGCAGTTTAATGCACTTAAATACAAGAGCATACCAATAAAATGTGCAAACATTGATTTGTTGGCTCTAAGTGAGAAATGACTAGGCATGAATCAACCCCATTTTCAATTTGAATTTGAGAATTGGATCAAATTCATAGTTGTGAGATTGATTTTATGCTTGTAAAAGTGATTCAAGAAATGAAAACATAGATTAAAGTGGATAGTAGATGTGAAGGGATGGGTGCATGAATAATCATAATAAATGCCTGATTATGAGGAACATATCATAATACATTTGTATATGGATAAGGTGGGGATAAATGTGTAGGAATGTGTGTGATTGGATGTGTGAGTGGATGAACAACAATGTGAGGAAGGAGTCTGACTTCTCACAAGATTGCACCATTTGTCAATATGAAGATATATCAAACCATTCTCCCAAAATGGTTAAAAAATTAATTGTGAAATGAAAATGACATGCACGTGCAAATCTCACCATTGCATTTTATACTCATTTTAAGCTACATGTGAATCCTAAAATGTTCATAATCTCCAAGTATGTAGCACTCACAAACATGCATATAAAATACATATTTAAACATAAAAGGATACTTGAAGGTCCATATAAAGTAAAGGAACCTACAAAATGTCATAATGTGATTCCACATTTCAACATTCATGCTCCATAAGAACCCGCCAAATAGAGGAAAAATGTGTTAAGAGTATTTTCTATCATGTAAGTAAAATTTAAAACAACGAAAAAACTATTTTTTATCATAAATCTAAGCAACTTCTATCAATATTAAAAGTGGTGATATCCCACTTTACTTCTCATGGGATGATAAGGTGCATGGGGTACTAAAACATATTGTGATGATGGTTTGTATAGTCATAATGATGAGCCATTATGTACCATGTACCACCACTGTACCATCTATCACAACCTAAAATTTTAGTCATAAGAATGTTAGTGACAATATATGCCCCCTTTGACTGGTTATAGCCATAGAATGCAAGGAATTTGAGGAGAGGGGGAAACAATACATGAAATATAAAATGTAAGATAAGAATGTATGCATGTAAAAAAATTAAAAACAATAATTGGAACAAATACATTATTTATCAAGTAGATAAATCATTTTTTATGATAATCATAGAAAGTACATGAGCTAGACATGTCATCGAGGAATAAGGTTTCCCCTGGCATGGGTAATAAGGAGTGATGATGTGGCTATTAGTGGCAAAAAATACCCATAAGTGTATAAGATGCTAGAAAAAGTATATGTCCCCACGGTGACCTAGCATGATCACACATGGTTGAGGTAAGGAAATATGTCCCTAGTGGTAATGAAGATCTTGATATGTGGTAAAACATGTAGGCATAAAGTAAGGAAGTCTTGTAGTGTCTCTAGTGTAACTTTAAAAATATGGTTAGTTCATTCAAGTACCTATTGTGATAGGGAAGGCATAATATATAATGTCACCCAATATAATAACTTGGCTTTTAGAACATGGTTAGGTCATGTATGCATAAAATTACAAAATATGTTTATGAGAGCATGTGTCAAGGTAATTTCCTCCACATAGGAAAGATAGTGTGATGGGATGCATAGAAGGATAACCACCTAAGTGATGAGGTGAGCTAGCCCTAATTAGTATAATAAATAACATATGATGGTTGGTGATTGATAACCATGTTGATAGATAAGCATACAAATGCAAGTAGGTGTGTAATGATGTGATTTGGGAAGGCATGTGTAAGGTTGTGTTTTTATTTTGTCATTTTTTCTATCTCAAAGTTTATAAATAATATTGCAATAAATGGTTATTGTATATGTTGCATAACTAAAATCAACAAGAATTGATAGATGTGTTGTCCAGAAATGTGTTGTTGTGAAAAGGTAAGTGTAATGAATCAATATGGCAATTTGTAGCTATCATAATTTTAAAAAGGGTCATTAACATGTGTAAGAGAGGGGGACTGCCGCGTGCAAGACTCCAAGTCACAGAGGGTCAAGACGCAAGATTATGCCCTAACTTACCTCAGCTAAGTGCAATGTAAGGAAATGCAAGGTGAGAGTAATGAGGATCGTGAGGCCTCTCAGTTACTCTGTAGACCCGAAACACAGGAAAGGGCTAGGCGAGCCAATTTTTAGGTCTAACTTGATGCCTTAGGAAGCTCTCTGTCTGAGGACGAAAGCACAGTCTCTAGACGTCAGCGCGGCGTGCTGGTGTCTCAAAAGTGCATTGGCATCCATACGACCAAACAACAATAAAGACGAGGTCAAACCAATAAAATTAGCTAATGACCCAACTGATTAACTAAAGGGATAGAATGATATGATTAAGTAAATGAAATACTCTCTAATATTATAAAGAAAATATGCAAGAGTGAAGAAAGTAAGGAGAATCTCACCAAGGAATTCATTCGCCAGCTGATTCTTCAAGAAGCACGTGCTCCTACAGACAAGGGAGGAAAATGTTGGGTGGTTGTATAGGGGCCTGCCTTAGTCAGACCCCCATTTAGGTGTTATGCTACTCAACCAAGTGATAGAGGAGGAGAGGAGAGTGAAGAAGTTAGAATGCATGTTGAAGGGATGAATTTGAAGGAGGAATGGAGAAAAAAACCATATTAAGGTCGATCAGTCGAAGGGGGCATTACAACTTCACCTCTAATGAGAAGAGTAACGCCTCTGCAAGTTTAGTTGCAGGAATTTACCAGGGATGTAAGCGCATTGTGTGGACATCTATGCACCACGCAGGTGTCCTCGATATGCCTCCACCAACACTCAAAACAGGCACCAAGTGGGATGCAAGTAGCGGGCTTAGGTAGAATTAAGCCTTCAAACTTGGTTTTCTAAGGTGGATAAAGGAAAAAATGGGATTTGCACATGGGGTGCAAATTCACTCTTATACAACATGAAATAAAAGTAGTAATAAGTACACAGTTCAACTAAAAACAAGGTCAAATTGTGAGAAGGTAATATGTAACTATGAATAATGTATATCATTGTCTATATGATCAATTTGGTTCAAGAAGAGTTTCATAGGATGTACAATTTGTATTGTCACTTACTTATATAAGGTAGGGCAAATAGTAAAATGTTAGTTTCATTTCCACCTAAGCCACTAGAGAACCTAGTCTCTTAAAGCTTACAATTAGACTTGAGAATGTATGGTGCATATTTCAGGTCCTATTCAGTGGATGATGGGTAGATATTTCATGAGGATATATATTTATACTAGTGGCGTGCAAGGAATCTAAGCTATCACCATGGTGGTTTGAATTTTAGTGAGATTGTGCTTGGTGATGTATCACGAGGATGCAATTGGACATTGTTAAATATCAATATTTTGGTCCTACCAAATGCTTAGGGATTGTTTTATCATTTGGTCTTATTTAGTTATGCAAAGAGGTTGAGAAGTAATAAAGGGAATTTCCCTCCAAGAGTAGTTGTTTACTTACCCAATTATATGACTATATGTGTAGATTTGTTGATGAGAGGGGTATGACCCTTTAAGCAACATCCCTTATGCAAATATCCATGTATAAATGTATTTGTGTATCGTGCCCAAATTTCTCCCCTATAACAACAAGAACCAACACAATGTTGACATCTTGATGGGATGCTAGCAATATTGGTATGTAGAGGGAGGGATGAACCCTCAAATCCTAGTGATAGGTTGGTACTAGGAGATATCATGTGCATTCCATATCATTATTTTTCTCTAGATGTTGATGAAATGTTCTAGCTTGATCAAATTCAATGATCTTTTTGGTTTTTTGGTAGATGTTCAATAATTATGGGGTTTTTTTAATTTTAAGCATGTATTATGATAATTTGGTCTTAAAAAATTATGTCCTAATCCTATTTTGCATATATGATATTAATGTTAATTGTTTAGGAGGGGGATAATAAGGCCTACAACTACATATTAGGTCAAGACCAATAATGATGATGCATGCCCCCTAATTTAGTGAGTAGATGTTGATAATGTAGGGGTAATACTTAATTTTTTGTACAATGGGTGAGAAAGGGGACATCATATTTTTATCCTTTTGATCCCACAATCAAGGCACTTACTACTAGAGATATATATCCTCAAGGTTCTCTTGATTTTATACCACTCCAATAGTTTTTGGTCAATATTAATTAATGTGCCACCTCATGTATGATGTTGTGCGAACCCCAATCCTAATACCTGCAAAACAATGAGAATAAACACATTAGATTAGAAATTGCAAGTAAGAACAAGGATTCCCCATGAAATCCATTCACAAAGCTTAAATTAGGAAAATAATGAAGAACACAATGAAAATAATCAAAATAAAGATTGAATCCTAATTAAGTAAGCAAACTCTTGATCCCATGGGGGAATTGGTGCCAATTTGATGTGAAAATTGGCCCTTTCCCGACTCCTATGATGCAAGATTTATGTGTTGATGATAATTGATCCACTTTGATGATGAAGGATGAGAGCTCCAAGCCAAAAATCTATATAAGCTAGCTATGATTCAATGGTGATAGATGAAAATGGCTAAATATTTTAGCATGGTAACTTTGCATAATTTGTGGATAATGAAATGAGGAGAAGAGCTCTTCATTTATAGATGAGATTGAAGGATGAATGTCCAAATTTGAGCAATGTGGGATTAACATTCATCCAATGGCAAGATGCCACTTGTCAACCTATGAGTGGATGGAGGATGTGCAAGTTTTGAGGATTGTGCCAATAAATGCATATTTTTGAATTTCAAATTTGTTGAAATGACTTGCAAGAGGGAATGGAAAAAAACATTGAATGCCACTTGGCTCAAGCCAAAGGACATGTAAGATAGAGTAAATGCCTTGTTGGATGTACATGTCAACTTGGAATTTTGAATTCAAACTAGGAGAATATTCCAAAAAGATGCCTTGTTGAGGAAAATAGAGACTTAATAAATAAATTAAATCTATTTTCATATGCAAGTGGTAAATGCTAGAGGATGGGACATGACAAGAGATTAAATTAATTAAGGGCTAATTAATTTAATGAGAGATTAGTTGATGTGACCTATTTGACTCAAATTTATGGATTTATTTAAATCAAATAAAAGAGGAATATGACAAAGGATTAATTAAATAAAGATTTTGATTTATTTAATTTAATAGATAGACTTTAGAGATTTAATCAAATAAAATTAATTATTTAATTAAATAGGGATAATTAGATCAAGAAGATTGATTTAATTGTGATATTTCGGGAAAACTTGGAAGGAGTTATGGGCGACAACGGTCGACTATCGCTTAATGGGGCCTCTGTGAGGGTTTCAGTTAGCGTAAGCCCTTTGAATCTGATGCTTCAAGAGAAGAAGGGAGTTCGTTGCTTTGGGGGAGCCAGCAACAGAGTGTTGGAGGGACGGGGCGTTCAAAGAGATCAATCTGGAGAGCTCTCGGGAAGGCATGGTGACGACCCTATTCCAGGCGAAGGCAGCAAACAGGGAAGCCTGAAAGGAAGCCATTCAGACGCCACTATCCCGGGAGGGGTTGAAGATGCAAGGGGGACAAGTTTGCCCTCGTTTGGGGGATGTAGAACAGGGGATCCCCAGATGCCGTGCGCAGAGTTTAGGACTGCAACGGCTCTTTCTTTACAGAGCCACAAGGAGAAGGCTATGTGCGTCGCCTATAATTCTTTAGGCACAGAAAGCGGTGGAAGTAGGGGTAAACAGGGTGCCAGAGGGAAGGATAGAAGAAGCAGGGTAGAGGGTGCAAAAGACAGTGAGGAGCTACTCTTTCAAACGATGGGAATATCTTCTGAAGCGGTTAAAAATGACAAACCGTCGGTCCTCTTGCAGGAGGAGCTCGAGGAAGAGGTAATGCATAATGTGAAAGTTTTCTCTCAGCTAGGTCTGATAGGGCGTTTTAGGGGTTTTTGGCCTCATCTGTGTGATTTACACTTGTGGATTTCTGAGCATTGGGAACTTGTTGTGGAAGGGTGCATTCAAATCTACCCTGCTGCCAGAGGCTTGTTTATTGTTGTTTTTGAAAATGTAGCTGATAGAAATAAAGTCCTGTGTGATTTCTTTTGGAGTTGGGAGGAGAAATATGCACTATCCCTGAAGCCATGGCATCCAGCTTTTAACCCTGCAACAGAAACCTTTGATAAGGCTCCTCTTTGGGTAAGACTCCCAAACTTTCCTCTTCATTTTTGGTTTGAGTCTTGCCTAGAAGCTATTGGAAACTCTTTAGGAGTTTTTTTGATGGTAGATGAAGGCTCCTCAAATCTTATGCACTCCACCTATGCATGGATTTTGGTGGAGATGGATGTTTCAAAGGCTCTCCCTGATGAGGTTTCAATAAAAACCTCCAAAGGATGCTGGGCACAACCCTTGGATTATGAAGGGGTGCCTTTTCAATGCAGGAGGTGTTTCCAGACAGGCCATATTGCTGCAAATTGTGTAAAGCCCAGATGGTCAAAACCGGCAACTTGGTGGCAAGATGTCTCTCACAAACACTATGCGGTGGAGAAACAAAGAGGAAGCAAGGTAGAGCAGGTCAAGAACAACTCCCAGGTGGTGGGAAATTCTGATCAGCCAGAGTCTTCAAATCAGTTGGGGGGGTTAGGCAACATAGAGATGCTCATCTCGAACAGTGCCGGGGACAGAAGTGCAAAGAAAGATGAAGCAGAGCAAAATAATAATGGTGCTAAAACTCCGGAGTGTAGGGAGAAATCAGGATTATCGAAGGTGCAGAAAAAAGGGGATTGTAATGGTGAGATAGATGGTCATAATCGGCAAACCATGGTTGAAACACATGAAGTTTCTTGGAAGTAGCATGATGTTCCAGATGTTTGGTTGAATGATAAGGCAAAAATGAAAGAAGGTGGGCTTGCCGTGCTGAAGAATTCTTATGATTGGCAAAAGGAGGTTGCAAAGATGGAGGACGGCTGGCAAGTTGTGAAGGGGAGGAAGGATAAAAACTTCAAAAAGAGAAGTTTTTCCATGGTCCTTCGGTCGCAGACCAAAGAAAAGTCGAGTGGCTCTTCTAAGTTTTAAATTTGTTATTAGGCTTTTCTTGGGATCTTGTGGATGTAAATGATTCTTTATGGTGTTTGTTGCTCTATGGTGGGAAGCTTTTGCTTTGTTCTTCTAGTGTAATCTGTTTTAATTTTCATTAATAATATCAATAAAACCATTTTTAGATCAAAAAAAAAAGATTGTTTTAATTAACAACAAAGGATGACTTAATTAGATAAAATGATTTATTTAATTAAGGGAAGAAAATTGACGAATTTAATTAGATAAGGGGATTTGATTAAATAGTTAGACCAAGGGATGATTCAGGATGAAACGATGTTAGTAGGTCAAGATCAGATGCACCATGTCAATCAGTATATTTTACATGTCTACATTTTGCCCCTCTTTGAAGCAATGCACTCATTGCGTTGGTTCAAAGAATAAATGATCTCGATCAAAGCCAAAAAAAATTGTTATTCAAAATCTTGCCCCATTGCTGCCAAACGAGAGAAAAGATGCCAATATGTTGCCCCCTCGAGAGATTGGACAAAAATTTCAATTTTTGGGTGATCTCGCGAAAAAGAGGACAAAGTGTCTGATAGGTCCAAAAAGGCTTCAGGAGGCCAAAAACGTGTCTAAATGCAATAAAACAATGTAAAACAAGCCTCAATTGGTCAAAAATAGGTTTGGGGGTCCAAAACCCTAGCAGGATAGCCAATTAGGGTGAAAAAAACCCTAATTTTCAAGCTTAAAAGGGGCCCAAGGGGTCACTTTCAAGTCACTTTCACACACATCCATTAGCAACCTTGAGATTTGAGCTTTGACCTCCTGACAATATGGCGCAACAACAACTTCCCATACATATTTCTGACCGAGTCTAGACGTACCAATAGCCACTCAGCATTGGGGTACCGGTAAGTGACCCTTACTTGAGCTTCATTTTTTTATTTTTAGCCTTTATTTAATGCGTTCAAATTTGGTCATTCTACAACGGTGCTATATAGCGCCGCTTAGAAATCAAAGTGCGTCGCTCGGTGTCAAATTGCATCGCAGTAATGCAGTTTGGAGTTTAAAAATAGACTCCAAACTACGACGCTGAGCTCGTGGCTGGCATGGGGATTTGCATACTGCAACGCAGCAGTCCTGTGTCTGCTTAAAGTGTGCCGCTGGAGAGGAAAGTGCACCGCAACAGTGCCATTTTAGATTTTTCTGCCTTACCATCGGAGTTTGATTAAAAATAAAATTGTGACACCCTCACAGATTTCAACATTGGAGAGGTTTTTTGAATGCCCGACGAAGAATTTTTTAATTTTTTTAACATGATGACCCTTCTTGATGCAGGATGTGGCAAGGGAGCTCTACTCCCAAGAGCACAGGTTGCAAGATATGTTTGACTATTTGTGGGACCTAAGTGACAGGGATTAGGATCGACTCTGGGTCATGGGGCTATGGTATATCACTTACACAGTGCCCGTTCGGACCCACCTAGGGATGCTATCAGCACTAGCCGAGAGATGGCACAATGAGACTTCTTTGTTCCACCTTCCCACTAGCGAGGCCACCGTCACCTTGGAGGACGTTTGGCACATTCTGAGATTGTTGATTCATGGTCGGTGAGTGATTTTCGATATGGACGAGGGGAACGATGCCTGCCATAGAGTCCTTGCCATAAAGGACATTTTCATTTTTGAGGGGAAGATCGAGCTCAAGCGACATAGGACCTTGGCACCTCCCTTCCACTTGGTTGTTGCGGTAGTCATTTTGGGTCTCGTTGCCCTAGAAAAATGAGGTCGATACTTCAGTCCTAGTTGGGGACTCTGCTAGGAGCGAATGGTGCGAGATAGGCCAGTTTGTTTTTCTTGGGGGCCTGTTCTTCTTGCTTCTTTATACAAAGATCTGCATGAGTATGTTTACATGGATGACAGAGCACTCGGAGCAGGGGTGACTCTTCTTCACATGTGGGCATGGGAGCACATTTTTGTGCTTCTACCACAGATTATTATTGTTTTGATGATACCAGACGATCCCCTCGTGTGGCACTACAGAGGCGGTGTGTCCTTTACAGACACAAGTGAGTACGGGATCCCCTACTGGCAAAGATTCTTAGATGAGATGTAGGTATTCACATGGTGTTCATACCTTGGTCGGCCTGGATGGGCCAGTGATGCAAATCAGCTCTTCTTTGCTCACCAGGACCACTATATGCATGGGCGGGAGCACACGATGATCGAGAGGTACTTGCCCGGGCGCATGCAGCGTTAGTTTGGTGAGCCCCAAGATTGGCTAGATGATGATTATGTGACCGTCTTCACCCAAACCATGACACAAGTTTCATGGGGGTGGTATATTCCTGCCTCAGAGGTTGTTGATAGTTTCAAACAGTTGGTGGCTTGGCCATGGGCCTACGATCAAAGGCCTACAAATCCAGGCATGACACAGGCATACATGGATTGGTTCTAGTCTCTGCTATGATTGACTATTCCAGGTGTAGTCCTCGATCAACAGAGAGTGAGAAGTAGAGGGGGAGGACGAGGATAGAGAGGAGATGGTGCTCGATAAGAGCAGTCGACCGGGCCTCCAGTTCAACCAGCTTAGCCAGTTCAGGTGATGTACCAATGCCAAATCAGTAGCAGGTGCCACCAAGTGTACCACCATGGGCTGAGGATCAGCCTCAGGTACAACCACGAGCACAGCCAGTAGTGCAGCCAGCGGGCAAGTGGATCCTCGAGAAGCGTTGATTGCGCAGTTACAGGCTCAAGTCTAAATTGTGACTACCGAGAGAGATCAAGATAGGATTGAGATAGGCCAGCTTAGGGCCAAGAGGGATCAGGCCATACAACAAAGACATGCCACATATTTATAGGAAGCCACAAAGCTAGGCCAGAGACAACAGCTAGAGAGCATGGCAGTCTCCTCCTCCTAGGGTACAATGTTCATTCGGTCCTACAGGGATGCCATCCGAGAGGCCGAGTACTATCAGAGGAATTATTATGAGGTCATACCCAGAGGGGCACGGGTCCTAGAGTACTCGCAGTAGACCAGCCACAGACTAGCAGAGGGTCACGGTGATAGGGGCGAGGGAAACATACATGGGGATAGACCTTGATCGAGATGATATGATACTTTTTGTGCCTTATGGGCTCTTTTTTGATAGCCCGATGGGCCTTTTGTACTGATTGACATACATGTACAATGATCTGATTTATTTTGTACTATGATAGTTACATTATTGATGATAAATTATATGAGCGGATGATGATTTTGATATGATGTGATGCGGTGCCATTTATTTATGCTTGTATGGATGATTCTATTTCTATATGTTGTGCAATGATGTTTATATGATGCTATATGATGTATTTATGGATGCATTTATTTTCAATGATGTATGCATTATGATTATGACCAATAGATCTATATTATGTTAATCTATGATATGCATATGCATTTATGTGATGGATGATGTATGATGATATATTTATGATGATGCAAATGATGATATGTTATATGAAATGTAATATGTAAAATGATATGGAAATGATTTATGTGGTATGCGTGAGATGATATGAATCCTGCTTATATATGAAATGATTATGGATGTATGCTTTGTATGCAATGAATCCTTATGTTTCTATTTATGCTTATAATGATGTGGAATGATTTATGCAATGAATGATTATGATGCTATTTATGAGATGATATGGATGATTTGTGGACAATATAATGCAATGTAGATGCAATGATGTAATGCGAATGAGATGGTTTCTTTAAGATGCTTAGAATAACAAATATTATTATCCTAAACATATTAAATGATAATGTAATGTACATGATGCATTTTAATGTGATATACTATATGCGATGATGATGTTAATGCAAAGTGGTATGATGATGTTTTATGTCAAATGAATGCAATGTGTGAGATGACCTTATAATTTTATGCAAGTATGTATGCAATGGATTGTCTATAATGCTTATGTACCTATGATGTATGTTTATGCGATAGGTGGTAATGTATGTTATGCAATGATTTATGTGATAAATGCAATGTGATGCAATGAAATGTAATAAAATGGATGCAATGTAATGAAATGGATGTGATTATCTATGAAGAATGCTTATAATTCCATATTTATATGATGATGGAAATGCAATGAATATGTTTCCTATATGTTGATGCAATATGCTAATGATTTGTGGATGCAGGATTGATGAGGATGAGGATGATGATGATGATGAACTGTCATAGTACCTTGTTAGCACAATAAGCAAGAAGGACTGAAAGAGAGGGAGTCATTTCAACAAGACCTAAGATGATGAAAAATGCAAATGATGATGATTACTTGCCGAGGAGTTGGGATTTTCAAAGGGCCAATTTCCTTATGTTTGATAACACATGTGGTACGATGCATCAAGGTATAGAAGACCAGGATGGCATTGCACCTAGTGAGATGGACTTTTACTTGACAAATAGATAGGAGTATCCTTGTTCACACTTGACATATGAAAACCTTGTTAGGATGCACTTTAGAAGTTTCAAACACATCGGACCAAAACATGGAAAGGTACAACCTATCAATGCAATAGTTAACAAGTTGCCCAAAACCTCCTCCACGCATACCTAACAAAGCAAGTATTCACCAAGGTTATATTGCAAGAACATCCAACAAGCACAATAGACAAAAGATAATGATTGTTGCCCCCATTCCTATTTCTCTAAATCCTCTTGTTCGGATATCATTGAGAAGTCCTTGGAATGAGTGCAATAAGATAAGTCAAAAGGATAAAGACCAAGTAAACAAACAAGCTGATTTTCTTCAATACTGCTAACCAAAAGAGGATGTGTTTTTAAGGATAAGGACCAAAACTATTGCCAAAAGATAATGCCCTTTGTAGGAAGGATTCATCCTAGGACATGTTAGTGGATGGTGGCATGTCATTTCGTTTTATCCAAAGATTTCTTTCAAATGATTTGATATGGGACCAAATGGATGATAGGTTATTGACACAAAGAGTTGACCATCTTGTTTATGTACTGACTTAGACCTAAGACTTGACATTTTGAGTTTTCATTTTTCAACTACTAGGCTTGTTTTTGATTATCTTACCAAAGATTGAGGATGACAATTGTTTATTATGGATGATGTTATTGCGGGTGAAGGTGAGATGGGACGAATGGTTTTTTTTATTCTTTTTTTTTTCAAATATTTGGATGTTTTTGATCTTTCAAGATGTTTTGAGGTTGTTTTGGTATTTTTGAGATTTTGTAAATATTTTTGATTTTTTGATGTTTTGGGGTTTTTTGAGATTTTGACCAAGAGACTAACCTAAAGACCTCTCCTAAGGGCCTCGGGGGCTGATCAACAGATTAGCCTTGCCTACGTTATACATGCAGAGACCACGTAGTTTGACTGACGAGTTGACCAATTTATAGATGATGATATACATGATGAGATGTCAGTTTATTATGATAGACTCCTAAAGGACTGACCTAAGTGTCTCGAGGGATGATCAAAGATCAACCTTGCCTATGTTCAAGGCTTAGAGACCCGTAGTTCAACAAGACGACTTTGTTTTTGGCTTTTTGACTAAATTTTTGATGATTTTTGAATGTTTTTTTTGGATTTTTTCTAATGTTTTTGGATTTTCTGATTTTTGAAACCTTAAGGATATACACGAATCTGATTCGATATGAACATGCCCCCAGCATGATGTAATAGACTACTTTGATAAAGGTAGGATAAACTGACCTTGAGGATGGGTTGAGTAGTACTAGGAGGGATTGTGATACGAACACAAGACCAAGCTATGATGTGGATGTCGGTGGATGAGTGATGGATGGAGACCTGGATGTAGTGGATGTAGAATAAGCCATAAAAATCTTGGTGGATGGAAAGTACTTATTTACACAAGGCGCTTGTTTACTAGGTTTTCACCAAGGTACTTGCCCAAAGTGCCACCGAAGTGGTTTTCACTAGAGGACGATTTTTCTCTTTACTGTTTTTGATCCTTTTTTTGATTTTTTTCTTTTTTACTTTTTTTTGTTGTCACCAAGACGCCTGGTTTCTAGGTTTCCACTGAGGTAACCATTTTTTCAATACATTTTCTATTTTTTTTTTTTTGGTTCTATACCTTGAAAGATTTAGGCATAAAACTTTTTGAGATGAGCGCTATTCATGGGCTCTTGCAGAGGTTCCCCTTCGGGTGTTGATAACTGATATGCCCCTAATTTGTAACTTGTGATGATGAATGGTCCCAATCAATTGGGTTCAAAATTTCCTTTGCTGCTTGGGTTTGGGACATTCTTTTGATTCTCCTTTAAAACCAGTTCTCTGACTTGGAACGTCTCGCCTCTGATTTTCTTATTGTAGCTCCTTTTGAGTCTATTCTGATAGATTTGCAAATGATTCAAAGCATCTATGCATCGCTCATCCAATAGCTCTAGCTCATTCAATCTTGATACCCGGTACTCTTCATTTGTGATGAGGTTTTGGAGTGATATCATGAGGGATGGGAGGTTGATCTCTATGGGGAGTATTACTTTTGATTCGTAGACCAGGGAGAAAGGGGTGGCACCGGTGGGTGTGCAGATGCTGGTTCGATAGGCCCAGAGGGTGGGATTAAGCTATAAATGCCAGTCATGACTTGCGTCATTGACTATTTTTTTGAGGATTTTTAGAATGGTCTTGTTTGTAGCTTTCTCTTGGCCATTGCCTTGGGGATAGTATGGGGTGGAGAAGTGACGTTAGATTTTGAATTTTTTGCATAAGTCACAGACCTCCTGATTTTTGAATGGTGTCCCATTATCTAAGATAATGGCTTGTGGAACACCATAGCAGCAAATGAGATAATTCAAGATGAACTTTGAAATCTGCTTCCCAGTTATATACATCATGGGTATGGCTTCTACCCACTTAGTAAATTACTCCATTGTGGTGATGATGAATTTGTGTCCATTAGATGAAGTGGGCGTGATTTTTCCAATGAGATCAAGTCCCCACTATGAAAAGGGCCATGGTGTGATGATAGGATGAAGCTCTTGAGCTAGAGCATGGATGAGGTCCCCATGTTGCTGACATTATAGACACTTTTTGGCATAGTCATGTGCTTCTCGTTCCATTGTGGGCCAATAATACCCCATCCTCAGTAATTTCTTAGCTATGGTCATTCCACTCGAGTGTGAACCACATATACCATTGTGTACTTCAGTTAGAGTGGTTAATGCCTCCTCAACATTTAAGCAGTGTAGTAGGGTTCCTTCTATGCTTCTACGGTATAGGGTATCTCCTAGGATGATGAATTTGGATGCCTTTTATACAAAGGTTCATTTTAGGTTTGAAGGTAAGTCGACAAGTATGACACCTATTAGAAGGTATGTATAAATGTCGTGGTACCAAGGATCATCGAGACCAACGATTTCGCACATGAATTTTGATTCTGGTACTTCAAATGTAGGCACGAGAAACTGCTCTATCAAGAATTCATATTTTGGAACGTTATGGGAGATATCCAGTAAGGATCCAATTGTTGCCATGGTGTCTGCTGCTCTATTGCTGGTTCTAGGAATCTACTCAAATGTTATTTCAATGAAGGATTCTTTAAGAGTTTCCACCAATTTCTTGTATGGAGTGAGATTTTCGTCCTTGGTTTGGTATTCATCATTCACTTTATTTATTATCAATTGGGAGTCCCTATATACTTTAAGAGCTATAATGTTCCATTGCACTGCTATTCTGAGACCTATGGTTAAAGCCTTGTATTCTGCAATGTTATTGGTGTAGAGAAATGCCAGTTTGTATGAACTTGGTATGCAATCCCCTTGTGGGTTGATGAAGAAGATGCCAGCTCCTGATCCATGCTATGTGTATGAGCCATCAAAGTATAGTTTCCAGTGGTCAGCTATGTTGAGATTAAAAATAGATTCATCTGGAAACTCTAAGACGAGAGGATTTTTAGAATAGATTGGTGCTTCTGCAAGCTGATTTGCGATGACTTGGCCTTTGATTATTTTCCTCTCTACATATTTGACAATAGGTATTTGAGAGGGTCAATTTTGGCAATGAGCTTTATTTTGTGTGCCAACATGTAATGTTTGAATTTCTGAGATGCAAACACTACCACTAGGCATGCATTATCGATGAATGAATAGTTTAGCTCATGGCCAACCATTGTTCTACTGATGTAATAGATAGCCCTTTTTGTTCCATTTTCATGTGTTGGGCTAGGAGAGCTCCAAGGGCTGTTGTTGTTGCTGATATGTAGAGAATCAATGGTTTTCTTGGGATTGGTGGAATTAGGACTGGTGGTGTCAGTAGATATTCTTTGATTTTGTTGAATGCCTCTTCACACTTGGTATCCCAATTGTACGCTACTCCCTTGTGGAGTAGGTGAGAGTATGGGTTCTGTTTGTCTGCCAATTGTGCTATGAATCTTCATATGGATTGAAGTCTTCCTTGGAGACCTCTCAATTGCTTTAATGTTTTTGGTGCCTCCATCTCGAGGATTGATTTTACCTTTGTTGGATCTACCTCAATACCTCTCATTGACACTATATATCCTAGCAATTTTCTTGATTGTACGCCGAAGATGCACTTCTTTGGGTTTAATCTGACTTTGTACTCTTCCAGCCTGTCAAAAATGTCACTAAGGGTTGCTATGTGATCTTTTCTCTTTCTTGACTTAGCTAGAATGTCATCAACATAGTCTTCAACCGTCTTATGGATCATGTCATGGAATATCAATGTCATGGCCCTTTGGTATGTTGCTCTTGCGTTCTTTAAGCCGAATGGCATCATATTCCAATAGTAGGTCCCCCATGGACAAGTGAAATCTATTTTATGTTGGTCCTCTTTAGCTATCATGATCTTATTGTACCCTTAGAATCTGTCCATTAGTGATAACATTTCATGTCTAGCTGTCATATCTATGATCATGTCAATGTTTGGAAGCGGGAAGTCATCTTTCAGACATGCTTTATTCAAGTCTCTGAAGTCTATGCAAATTCTGATATTCCCATCCGGTTTTGAAACAGGTACCAAGTTTGACACCCATTTTGGATAATCTATCGCTTAGATGAATCTTGCATCTAATAGCTTTTCTAGCTCCATTTTGACTAATAAGGTGATCTGAGGGTGCATTTTTCGAAGCTTTTGTTTAATAGGCTTTGCTTCTGGATATATCGCTAAATGGTGAACCACGATCTCTAGATCGAGTCTTGGCATGTCAGAATAGCTCCATGCAAAATTTATCTATCTCTCTCTTAGGAAGGCTGCTAGGAGCTCTTGTTCTTTTGATAATAATGATTCCACATAGAATGTGATATGCGGGGTTTCCTCTGTTCCTAGATAATTGGATTGCATTTTTCTGCCAAGACTGCTAATTTTTCTTGATGAAGAGCTTGGAAAGGAAGATTGAATCCCCCATCCTCGGGCACCTCAGAGAGGTTTTCACTGTTGGATGTGTCCTTTCTTTTTACTTTTTTATGGTTAGAGAGTGCCACAATGTGGTTTTCACTCAAGGACTTAGATATTATTCTTAATTTTTCACTTTTGCGACTGAGGGATTCAATCGTTTCCCCATAATAGGTCTGTGTATCTAGCTCGATTAGGAACCCTTCTTTGTGATCCCCACACGAAATGTTATCCCATAGTCCCATGAATTCTGAGAGCACCTCATCATTTTTGAATGTATCAAGAATTGGTGACCTCCTCGTTGGTCATAGTCGATGAGTTGGGGATATACTAGGCGGATGTCATGATTTTGGTGGTCTAATTCAAAAGATAGGGTGCTAATCATGCAAAGAGTGGTCTCCTCAAATAGCCTAGGTAAGTTGGGAGTGGGATCCTCGTCATCACTACTACTACAAACGTCGGTTATGTCAAATGTAAAGTTATCTATGATGTGACTTGTAGATACTGGTAGGTGTAGTTCTGCTGTGGTTGGCTGAGGAGGATTATTAATTGTTCTAACCGGAGGACTTTGACCACATATGGTTATACTCAAAGGGGTACATCCAAGGCCAAGATTTGTTATTGGTCGCGTCTCCAGCATGATAGGTATTACAAGCCCATTATTGTTTCTCCCAAGTCTTTGATTTCTATCATAGCCCATTGCGAGCATCATTTGTAGAACCTTGCTTCTATCATCCATTGGTAAATTAGCTACTGGTCATTCATCTTGGTATAGCATATGAGATGGATCTGCCTCAATAAATTCTCAGCCAAGATCCCCCCACCTTTTAAAGTTGGGATAGTCTTTAGTGTTAGGGTTAGAAAGGAAGATATCTAACAATTAAATGCAGATTTAATTAATAAAAATAGAAACTAAAACATACACAAAATAAATTATAACACAAAGAATTTAACGTGGTTCACCCAATCCGGGCTACATCCACCAAACTGCAGCCATCCAATGATTTTATTATCCAGTGCAAAATTTATTACAATCTTGCGAATAATCGCATTTTTCATCATCCTGTAACACCCATTCGAACCCCTTTTTATCAAGCTTAGAAGCTTCCAGATTTTGAGTTCTAGAAAATTGAAAATTCTTTTTCGTTAATTTTTCCCTTTTTCGGTGATGACATGAAAAAGTAGGATACCATGGGCTATACAATATAGCATGATCAGTCCCCACATACCAACATTTAGGAGATGTTTGGGATGTGGAGGCTTCATTTATTTGCGGACGTCCCTGTGATCTAGGAGATTGAGGTAACTCTCCTACCATGAAAGAATTTTTAGGGATCATGTAGTTTCCACAACCGTTATCTTGGATGATGAACTTAATGTCAGAGATGGTGGGAATGGTGGGAGTGATGGGTGTCTCTATCGCAGAAGTGGATGCGAGGGTGGCGGGATTGATGTATGGCGTAGATGGGCCCTCATCATTTTTTGGTACTTGGGGGATTTTATAGTACTTTGCTTCAAGGATTTTGCAATATGAGAAGGGTTCAAGATCTCCATGGATAGTGACTTCTTGTCCCTCATGTGTGAATTTCACACATTGATGAAAATTTGACGCTACTTCCTTCATCGCATGAATCCATTGGCATCCTAGGAGGATGTTATATGGCAAGTCAAGGTCTAGGACCTGACAAGTGGTTTCCATGACAACCGGCCCTACTTGAATAGGGAGTTTGATTATTCCCTGGGACAATCTTTCTTGATCATCATATGCTCTTATTGTGATACCCTTTCCTTTGTCGATAGAATCTTCTGAGATTTTTAATTGTTTGATGAGGTTGAGAGAACATATATTCAAACCTGCACCTCCATCCACCAAGACCCTTTTGACCTTACTCTTGTGTACTATGACTTCTAAGTGAAGCACACGGTTGTGAGATGGTTGAGCGGGGAAATCTTGGTCAGAGAATGTGAGGAGATTTGGCATAATGATATATCTAACCATAGCTTGGAATTGTTTCACATCAAGATTTGCGGGGACAGTGGATGAAGCCAACACTTCCTCTAGGATTTTCTTATAAGTATATTTAGCAACTCCATGATGGAGATTTGTGTTGGTGTTCTCTTGAGTTGATCTATGAAATTGTAGCCATTAGGGACAAATCTAGATGCAGGGACTCTGTTTGGCTGGGATGATCTTGCGATGGTAACCTTACCGCCTCTTGTGTGGCTCCACAATCAGCATGGGTGCCTTTGATGGTGATGACTGTGCAGTATTCATCTAGGGAGGCAACGACGGTTTCATAAATATGATTCACGTTTGTTTGGGTGCCCTTCCCTTTGTCATTGTTATTATTATTCCCTTTATTGCCATGATTGGGCATCATATTCGTGTATATCTTAAGATCTTGGTTTCCCGTAGGTTGTTCCACGTTTATAATTATTTTATTGATGAGATCTTGAATTATGTTTTTTAATCTCATGCAATTGTTCGTGGTATGTCCTTTGATTTTATGGAATTCACAGAGTGGATTTTCATTATACCAAGGAGGATTCACATCCAATTCTTGGTAATTCTTGAAGGTAGGAACCTTCATGAGTTTTTCATTTATCAACTTCTTCATTATGACTTCAAGTGGTTTCCCCAAAGCAATGTATTTTTCGTTTGGGGTAATTTTTATTTCGTTGGGGTAGTCCCCTTTGATTATTGAGATTATTGATTGTTGGATTGTTGTTTGGTTGTTGTATTGCGTGATGATTGTTTTGGTGTTGGATTTGGATTTGTGGTGTAGGTGTGTTTTGGCAAGGGGCACTAATGACCACCTTGGCATCAACGACACCATCATTAGTAATGTTTTTGTTCCTTTCCCACGTGTGAGGTTTATCGTTGTAGTTAGAGGGTGGGTAGTTGTTTTGTTGTTCGAGGTATGAGGTTGATCCTATTGGTTGAGTCATAAGGGCTCGTTCAATGCTGTGCGCTTTGGGGATCAACTAGTCAGATGTGGTGATTCCTTGAACCTTGAGATGAAATGCCAAGAGGCTGTCAAGGTTGGATATTATGGTGCAAAATTTTTGTTCCTCGAGCATGGTCCATTTGCTCCGATTGGCCTTGGATCACCATCATTGTAGGAATGAAGAGAAGGATTCACCCTTTCCTTGTTTCATAGCTGAGAGTTCTTCTAGACTAACATCCATGGCAATGTTGCATGTGTAATTTTTTATGAATGCGTCTATAATTTCTTGGAATGTTCTAATTCCTGAAGGTAGATGAGAGAACCATTCCATAGTGTGGCCAGCCAAACTCCTAGGAAATAGCCGCATTAGATAAGTATCATCATATGTGACCTCCATGCAATGAACCTGAAATTCCCTAATGTGATCTTTAGGGTTTCCTGTCCCATTATATTTGTCAAACTTGAGGATCTCAAATCCCTTGGGGAAGGGTTTCATTACAAGGATCCTATCAAATGGGTAGGGACACAAGTTGCTTGATTTTTTTGTGGTTCACCCTGATTGAAGGTTAAACACTTGTTGCGAGAGCAACTTGATTTGTGTCATTACGTCATTTTGCGGATCAAGGGGTGGGATGAAGGTGTTCTAGGGTGTTTCAATTGTGGGTTGGATGGGTGGGTTGATTGGTATGGTTTGATGGTATCTGCATATTGTGCTGAGCTAGGTATGCTTGGACTTATAAGTAGGAGGTATTTTTCCACAGCGTATCAAATTATGATATTGCTATCATGATTCAACCGTGTAGTTTCGAGTTATATTAACAGAACTCATCTTCATGGATTAGGAACTATTTATATTGATGGGTGAAGCATTCAGGTTCGGAGGTCACTATCTTATACGCTTCCCTGTTGCTGAGCAAAGGTTAAGCCCTAGTTAACTCCTCCAGAGTTGTTTTATATATTTTAGAGTCTTTAGATCAACATAGTAGGTATTTTCCACGTTATCATAATTTGACACGTGGAAAAAATACCTCCTACTCTAATGATGATGAGCTAAAGGGCTCTATTATGAATGGTTCATAAGGCACAACACTTGCCGGGTTTTGTAATGGTAACAAACTCAAGTGGGCTTAACCTTGGAGAAAACTCCCTGGTTAAGCGCGCTTGAGCTGGAGCAGTACTGGGATGGGTGACCTCCCGAGACGGACCTGCTTCACCTCTGTGAGCATCACCTAGATGCAATGAGTGCTAAGTGGACCATTCGATATCATGAGAGATGGGTTCTTGTTGAACCACTACTCGTGAAACATGGGTCAATGAGTTTGACTCGAAACTACACGGTTGAATCCTGATAGCAATATCATAATTTGACACGCCATGGAAAAATACCTCCTACTTATCAATTGATGAGCTAAAGGGGCTCTATTATGAATGGTTCATAAGGCACAACACTTAATAAAGGTTTTGCAATGGTAACAACTCAAGCGGGCTTAACCTTGGAGAAAACTCCCTGGTTAAGCGCGCTTGAGCTGGAGCAGTACTGGGATGGGTGACCTCCCGGGACAGACCAGTGCTTCACCCCTGTGAGCATCACCTAGATGCAATGAGTGCTAAGTGGACCATTCGATATCATGAGAGATGGGTTCTTGTTGAACCACTACTTGTGAAACATGGGTCAATGAATTTGACTCGAAACTACACGGTTGAATCCTGATAGCAATATCATAATTTGATACGCTGTGGAAAAATACCTCCTACTTATAAGTCCAAGCATACCTAGCTCAGCACAATATGCAGATACCATCAAACCATACCAATCAACCCACCCATCCAACCCACAATTGAAACACCCCAGAACACCTTCATCCCACCCCTTGATCCACAAAATGACGTAACGACACAAATCAAGTTGCTCTCGCAACAAGTGTTCAACCTTCAATCAGGGTGAACCACAAAAAACAATAAAAATAAATGAAATCACATTTTTGATTTGTCAAGGGAAATGTATGGTGAATACCCTATGTCTTTTAGATAAGTGTGCAAGTGAAATAAGACATAACTGATTGAATCTGATTTTCTATTGTATAATTTTTTTTATGTGCTTTTTACTTTTTGCATGTGGATTACCCTCAGAAAGAGACTACTTATCTTTTCTTAAATTAAGCCTTTACATTTATTTTCTATGAAAGGAATTTATTGCTTGACAACAGGTTCGTGAACTTCATACAAATTAAGATTGGTGTAAAAGGCCATCCCCGCAAATGTTGTTTGGTTTAGAATTATAATGGAAAATAAAAAAGCTTGCTAGGAGAATAAAATAGGTTTGCAATTGTCCAAGTAAAACATAATATTACTGAAGCATTTCAAAGTTTAGGCCATAAGAATCATCCTTTTTTAAACATGGATTGCAAATAATTCTAAAAATTTAGAAGTCTTGGTCATTAACATTATTGTCTGCTACAATGACATCTAGTGTATCATTGTCAATGTTCATATGTTCTTTCAAGTATTTAATATTATCATCCTCCTCATCTTGACCTTCATCATCTTCATCATCATTGAAATTTGACTATAGACCATCTATATTGTTACCAAATGCATTTGGATCATCATTTTATGTACCATCCATATTGTTTTCTTCCATATCATCATCTAACTTTGGATTGTTGTCTTCTTTTTCCTAAACATAACCATCTTCTACATCACCATGGATGCCAATTTCTTCGATGTTCTCTAACCCCTCTCTCTCATTTTGTTGGCAATCATTATTTTTCTTAGTATCCACTAATGCATCATCAAATACATGCCTTAATCTTGGATTATAATGTATGAAAAATATCCATTTTAGGTCCAAAATATCCTCATAGAAAAATACCTGCACATGAATGACATACATATATTAGACATTATATAAATTGTATGAACATCTATAAATTAATTGAATAATGGAAAATTATTTTATAGACTACCTTTTTTATACAATAATTTCTATAAAACACAATTTTGACAACATAGTTTATAAAACATCAGTCCACACTCATTTATTATTCTTTGCTTTTTTGCCCTTAAGAACATCCTTAGGGAGACCTTGTTCTTCCCTCTTCTTTCACACAAGAGTGTGTTTTAAGAAGGGGTAATCAATCAATAACTCATCCCCAATGGTAAGGTCCATAATAGCCTCAACCATTATCAATATATCAACCTCTCTTTCCATATCTCCATCTGTATCATTTATAACCTCAACAAATTGATAATTTGGTCTTACATTAGGGTCCCTTCCCTTACTACTTTTTATAAATCCTGTAATATTTTTTGTGTGTGTATACACATCCATCTCTATACATAAGATGACTTCTATTCATTTCTTTTCCACTTTCTAATTGGAGACAATGTGTATACATATTCAAATTTAGACCATATGCTTCAATATGCTAGGCTTATATTCTGCTAGCCTTCTCCATTCACCACTGTAATATGATGGACCATAATATGGAATTAATCTCCTAGTGGTTTGTTATGAATTGTTTCTATGTTTGGATCCCAAATGTACATTTTGGACAATAAAGAGGCCTAGATTTGCTCCATGAATATTGGAGGGTTGTATCATGTAGTTGTATCCCCAAAATTGAAACACCTTGTACACTCTAGGTAGTTGTTGATCACTAGGCCAAGCGCAATATAGTCGACAATCAAATGTTTCTTTGTAAATTGATCTCAAACTCAGGGGAAAGTCATCATATCCATCACATTCATTCCAATAGGGCATGTAGTCCACCTTCACCTTGTCTTTAAGCAAATTATGCATCTTCACACTGGTTCTTGTTCTGTTACTTGTTTTCGTCAATTCCTCATCTTCCGAGCTAGTACATATTGGCACATATTTTTGTTAGATGTATCATCTAATAAATGATCATTGCCCTTTAGGCTGGAAGTCAGTGATTCGAGAAACTTTAAACCAAGAACTTTATCCTGCAAGTATCCATTAAGAAAAAAATAGTTATTTAACTAATATAAAATAATGTTTAAATGAAGTATACATGTTATTTATATCAAATTGGAAAATTCCTCACCACAATTCCTATTGGATTTGAATCGATTGTAGGAGGCATACTACCGACAGGAAGCTCATCATATATGTAATGTCTTTGTACAATTGCTCATTTGAATTGTTTCTTTCCATGACATACAAAACATCCACAAACAACAATTTTCTCAAAGTATTCATCCCATGTCATCCCATGTACTATAGTCCTGACCTACCTCTTCTTCAGTGCAATCATTTGTTGTGTTTGTAGTATCCATTGCCATATCCTCTTCCACCCACTGTCATCTACATGATTTAATATTTTTAGGTCCACATCCACATACATATCTTGTGCTTTTGCTAGTTGAATGTGTAGGCTCTGCATTTGCTCCAATCTCCATCTAAAATTATCAACAACATGCATTAATTTATGTCAAGATTGGATAATACATTATAAATTTCAATAATACTATGAAAAAATATGGATGTATCACAAAATACAATTAGATCATTTTTTCCTAAGTGAAAATTTGAGTACTTGATGTCCCACTTCATTCGTTGTGTCATCATTTGATATGACACGATATGTTGCCATGGCTTCGTCTCACCCCTATAATACACAACATAATAAATAATGTTTATTACACTAGTTATATCATTTCAACGAATATGCTATCCAACACAAAACCTCAATTTAGTCATATATTTGACATATTGAGATCATGTTTTGGCTATCCTAATTTTTAAACTTATCCCTTGAACATAGAATCACATTTAATCACCATTCCTGTGCATTTTCAACCAATAAGTTTGACCTCAGAGGCCTCATGGACAAAAAAATAATTTTATCTGTAGATTCCATTGTGAATTCATAAACACCTTCCTCCTTTGGTTGAGGTTGCTTTCTCTTCTTACCTCTATTGTATTTGCAGATTTCGTTGTCTCATCTATTTCCACCCACTTTCCTCTCAGTGATTTAGTATTTCTACATCATCCACATCCTCTCTCCATGGCCTTCTCTGTGAATAAAAATGCCACCACAAAAGATCTCACCGTACTACTACCGAGAAGGAAAAAATAACTTGCAAGACTGCAGTAAAAACCCCTCTATTGCACCAAGCTGATGAAGGAGCCACAGGATGGAGGTGGTCACCACACTACCACATGCCAATGGTAGAAGACTTGCGGGAGTCACCGCAACACCACCAAGAACAGAAGGAAGACTTGCTTGACACCACAAAAGATTTCATCGCACTACTGCCAAGAAGGATGAAGCACCTTGTGTAAAAATGCTCTACCACACCGAGCTAATGAAGGAGCCACGAGACAATGGTGGTCACAAAAACAAGGCAAGAGTTGGAATTATTTCCAACACTCTGGGTCTTGTGATACACAACAATGAAAATATTCACTATACAACAATGATAGGTGCTAAATTAGGCACACTTGATGCCGCCTTATATGTTGCAAAAAGATTATATTAATAGCCAAAAGTTGGCTGTAAATTTGGCATTAACTAACACTGACTAAAGTATGAATAATGAATCAAAATAAAAAATTTAAAACTTTCTTGCATGAAGGAAGAAAGCAGACGACAAAAAAGGGGAAAATGTCGCATGAAGGAAGAGAGCAGGGTGCTACCGACAACTAATGAATGAATGAATGAGAGATTTTAATGATGTCCATGAGAACAAGCGACCTAAGGGATTGAGAACCAAAAAGCTAAGGAATCTCCAAACTCTTTTCCATGTTGGACCTTCTTTTATGAATTTTGACCAAAAAACTATTTATCTTGCTAATCTTCTCCTCCTTAAATAAATTGTGCAGATTGTCAACCTTTAAGTTGAATTTTTATGAGAAATTTGATTTAGTTGGCAAAACCATAGGTAAGGTTACAATTTTTTTTCTTGCTTGAATTCTTGATTTTTTACTGCTCTTTATATTGCATTTGAATTTGTGATTGTTTACTGGTTTGTGGCCTAACCAGTCCAGGAAACCTCTAAATTGGCCCATCATTATAAATTGTAAAACCTTTGAGAAACCAACAAAAAAATTTACCCTACCCATTATAGCACGAAGCGAGGATGCCTTCGTATTCTTTCCCTAACTTGGGTATCAAAGAAATAGTGAACTGATTGGCAAATCTGGGAATTGGGTCAGTCACTACTAATCAACTGTTGAAAATAAACACAAAAACAACTTGGTTTTTCCCAGTCATGCCATAGTCACTGATGCCATGAAAAATTTGTGCAAGATTGCATTATGAAAGAGTTTTCATGATAAGGTTATCAACACTAAGCAAACCGAGTGAACATATTTTCCCTAGGTTATCAACACTAGGAAAACCCATCAAACATATTTTCCCACAAAACAAAACCTTCATACCACAAACTAGATGAAAAATTTCACACCTGATAATGTGTACTTCATTTTCCTCCATAGATTGGATGAAAATAATTTTCCCTAGGTTGCCTCAAAATGTCAAGCAATGGAGGGAAGTGAGCATTAATAACAAACTCTGGCCACAATGAGGTAATTCATTGTCAATTTATAGATTTGTAAATGTTTCCATTGTTTCTTTGAATTTTAATTTTTAGTTTTTTATTTCTAAATTTAAAAGAAGAAATATAATTTAAATATATATATATAGGGACATGAGACTAGCAAAGATAAAGAGGAATTGGCTTCCATAGTGGGGGTAGATGCAATGAAAAAATTGGTTAATGTGGACTGGACAACACTTGCCAGATACATAGAAAAACAATCTATTAACACCCCTCAAACATTGCAAACAAATAAATTATGTCAAAGGAAATTAATTGATTCCCCAACTAGTCCTGGATCGAGCAAAAGATCCAAGAAGAAATCATGATAGTAAACTCTAAGAATGTGGAACAAGGAGCAGAGACTTGCACTCCTGGGACACGAAATTCCCCCATGCCATGTTATCAATCTTGCATTGGTAGCTACAATAAAAAAGATAGAATACGAGGTGGTTTCAAGGGAGGTCTAAATGATGGATGTTGGGAAAATGTTTGTGAATAGGTTGAAGGAATCATGCCTTCAACGGTTCAAATACCATCTACATTTTCCATTCTCAAAGATACCCATGCACCTGAAAAAAGTAGTTATCCATGACATGGAGACTGATTTTGGCACAGGTTGCTCTGTAAAGAAGATAAAGCTATGAATGTCTCAAAACTGCAAGAGATTCTAGTGCAACCAAACAAAGAAGATAAAAAAAATCCCTCCTGAGCTAAGGCAAAAAAAAAGGCCAATGGATGTAAGTGTGAAAGTATGGAGAGAGCTTGTAAAAGCATATGAGAAGTCTAATGCATAGAGGAAGTCCGATGAGGAGAGTACGCAGGTATTTGAATTTTCTCATACGATTATATCAAATTTATTAAACGATATTTAAATTTTATTTGTGCATAGTTAAATTGAATTAGTATATGTTTTAAGACAAGGCCTCCAAGGCTAGGCTTGAGAAACTTCATGCCACACATCGCAATGGCCAGAAAGGTTTATAGGCCTTGATCTGTTCATTTGTAAGTATATTTAATATGTTAAATAATAGTTTTATTTTTATTTCGTTGGAAAAAGTAAATGATTTCATATTAATTAGTTTAACTAGTCCATGTGCCATGTTTTGATAGGAGGAGAAATATGGCTGCCATCCAAAGCAATTTGAAAAGAATATGTTAAAAAAAAAATGGAACAATTTTGTAATCTAGATGGAGAATGAGTTATCAATAGTTGAGTTTCAATAACTTAGTTGGTATTGTTGTGTTAGTATGTCAATTTGCATCTCTTGTGTTGAGTTGTATATTGATGCATAGGATGAGTAAATAGAGCTCAAATATTATAATTACAAGATGACCATTTATGTGCATGAATAAATAGTAGAAGGATGTAGATGAGCTCAATTCATTTGACTTTATGCCTCTTGGTAGGCATTCCTCTTGAATCTCTAATATCAGGTGCCTGAGACTTCCTTATAGCTTTTACCTTTCATTGCCACCTTTCCTTTTCACTTTGAGACTTGTCTCCTTTTTCCTTATATGCATTTCTAGCTTCGGATTCTAATTCATCCCATGTTTTACCTTCCTCCTCTGACTCCACAAGAGATTCATCTTATGAACCTTCCTCATCTGATTTTTATTCCTCTTCTACATCAGAGGGTTCATATCCTTGATCTGAATCTTCTAAATTATTAGAATCAGAATCACTAGCTTCCATATTCAAAAATTCCTAACCAACATCTTCAATAAATTTATCTGGATCATCAGTAATACTTCAAAATTGGCCACCAGTTCAAGTTCATTATTCTTTCATAATACTTTATATCCATGGAGTTCAGCCATCCCTTGATGCCAGCAAGGGAAGATTGAGGAATGGCGTCAATGCGGAGTACATCCCGCTTGAAGTCTTTGAAAATAATAGCCATATCAAATTCCTTTTTCCCAAGTCATACTCTCTCAAGGTTAACAATCTCAATCTCAGTAATAGCGATTACTAAGAAAGGTAATTCCACCAACTCTACCAAACAATTTAACATAGGAACAATAAAAGTAGAGGCTTTGACAGGAACTAAATGAAAACCAAGCTCTCTAAATGGTATATCAAACTCTAGTTCAAAATATTTTAGATGAGGTTGCTCCCATATAAGCTCTCTTACTTGCTTTGAAAAATCCTTGAAACTCTATATTGATTTTATTTTTCATGTCCCTCTCTTGTTGTTCTTCCTCAATTTCATCAAGATCATACATTGACCTTCTTTCCCCTCCTAAATTTTGGACCACATCCATTACCTCCACATAAAACTAGACATCCTTGGTCTTCTTGGTTCTCACGCCATGATATGGTTATGCAAATGAAAATGAACCAAAGTAATCATCTCCTTCTCCGTTGGCTGGAAGAATGCATGCTTAATGTTTTGATACATGATATCAACTCTCTCTTCTGCTCTCATGGTTGAATACCAAAATCCAGTATGGTGGGCCTCCAGAGTTCTAGTCATCTTTCTTCCTCTTCCACCAAATGCTAGCCTAATCCGCACATCTGCTAGCTAATTGGCTTTGTTTTCGAAAGATGAAGTTTCTCTTGAGTCACCAATGTAGCTCTCTCTGCCTTTTCAGACTCTTTCATTGCTACAGATCATGTCTGGGATTTAATCATCTATACCATATGGTTGATGTGCTTTGAATCCTTGCATCCAAAGGAAATTTCCTTAACATAAATACTGCTAGGGAATTTCAATGTTGCCATTGTAGTTGGCATTAATACTAGTACTTGCAACATTGAAAATTATCCTTATATAAGAATTCCCTCCATCTTGTTAATTGACTTGTAATGCTCTTGATGGTGGCTACATGAAATCTGATTTTGATTCCTCTTCTATATTAGAGGGTTTGTATCCTTGATCTGAGTCTTTTGAATTATTAGAATCATAATCACTAGCTTCCATATTCAAAAATTCCCAACCAACATCTTCAATAAATCTATCTAGATCATCAATAATACTATTCAAAATTGGCTGCCAATTCAAGTTCATTTTGCTTTCATAATACTTTATATCCATGGAGTTTAGCCATCCCTTGATTCCATCAAGGGAAGATTGAGGAATGGCATCAATGCAAAGTACATGCCACTTGAAGTATTTGAAAATAATATCCATATCAAATGCCCGTTGCCCAAGTCATACTCTCTCAATGTTAACAATCTCAATCTCACTAATAGTGATTACTAAGAAAGGTAATTCCACCAACTCTACCAAACAGTTTACGTAGGAACAATAAAAGCAGAGGCTTTGAAAGGAACTCCATGAAAAAAAAGCTCTCTAAATGGTATATCAAGCTCTAGTTCAAAATATTTTAGATGAGACTGCTCCCATATAAGCTCTCTTACTCGCTTTGAAAAATCCTTGAAACTCTGTATTGATTTTATTTTTCCCATCCCTCTCTTGTTGTTCTTCCTCAATTTCATCAGGATCATACATTGACCTTCTTTCCCCTCCTAAATTTTGGACTACATCCATTACCTCCATATAAAACTGGAAATCCTTGGTCTTCTTGGTTCCCATGCCATGATATGGTTATGCAAATGAAAATGAACCAAAGTAATCATCTCCTTCTTTGCTGGTTGGAAGAATGCATGCTTAATGTTTTGATACATGATATCAGCTCTCTCTTTTGCTCCCATGGTTGAATACCAAAATAAAATATGGTGGGCCTCCAGAGTTCTAGTCATCTTTCTTCCTCTTCCACAAAATGTTGGCCTAATCCACACATCTACCAGCCTAATTGGCTTTGTTTTTGAAAGTTGAAGTTTTCTCCTGAGTCACCAATGTAGCTCTCTTTGCCTTTTCAGACTCTTTCATTGCTACAGATCGTCTCGGGGATTTAATCATCTGTACCACATGGTTGATGTGCTTTGAATCCTTGCATCTAAAGGAAATTTCCATAACATAAATACTGCTAGGGAATTTCAATGTTGCCATTGTAGTTGGCATTAAAGTCGTACTACAACATTGAAAATTATCCTTATATAAGAATTCCTCCATCTTGTTGGCTTGTAACACTCTTGATGGTGGCTACATGAAATTGATTTGATTCCTCTTCTACATCAAGAGGGTTCATAACCTTGATCTAACTCTTTGAATTATTAGAATTAGAATCACTAGCTTCCATATTCAAAATTCCCAACCACCATCTTCAAAAATTTATCCGATCATTAGTAATACTCTTCAAAATTGGCCGCTAGTTCAAGTTCATTCTACTTTCATAATACTTTATATCCATGGAGTTCAGCCATTCCTTGATGCCATCAAGTGAAGATTGAGGAATGGTGTCAATGCGCAATACATACTACTTGAAGTCTTTGAAAATAATAGCCATATCAAATGCCTTTTTCCCAAGTCATACTCTCTCAAGGTTAACAATCTCAATCTCAAGTATTAGCTAGGGAATTTGAAATTTAATTATGGTATGTGCACTTTGATATGATGTAATATGATTATGGTTTCGTCTCATATGTTGTAATATTAGATATATAAAAAAAAAAATTATTGCATGAAATAAATAATAAATTTTAATTCTAAATGTTTTTCTTTTGCAAAACACGGGTCTTCTAGAAGATCAAGATGATCCTCAACATGATATAGATCCACAAAATATTGGTTCTGCCTATACATATCACATGGTAGAGGATGATGATGATGCAGATGTGCAAGACACTAAGGCTGATGACAATGATGATGACGATGACGATGATAATGATGATCGCGATGGTGATGATGATGATGAGATAGTTGGTGATAGTAACAAGTGACATTCATGATCATATAGATTGCATCATGGATCATTGTTGATATATTGTTATGATGACTCTTTTCATGGTTACTATCATATGTATCATTTTCACGGCCTACAGTACTATATTATTGAGTTGTATCATATTGACATGTATCATTTTCAAATTTTCACTGTATCATTTGGACATGTATCATCTTGACTTGTATCAGTTTGAGTTACATAATTTATCAATTTTATTTATATCATTTGTACATGTATCATTTTGACATGTTTTTTATGTACTGGCATATTTGAATTTCACTTGTTTTAGTTATATATGATGATGATCTTATTAGTATTGACTTGTCAATTTATATATATATTAAAAGCGGTCAATGATTTTTGGATGGATAGTTATTACATATGATGATTTTAATTTACTACTCAGGATGGATGTTGTCAAATTCAATTAAATTATAGATATTTGCCTCACTTGTTTTAATTATAGATGATGATCATGTTACAATAATAGTTCAAGCAGTGATGAAAGGTAAAATTAATGCTTGGCACCTCTAGAATGTAATTGAAAGTTTTGTGATGAGCCACATTAAAAGAGGTGGTAATGTGGAAGCAAATGTCTTATCTAAATGGGCTTTAAATTTTGGTGAAATGGGGGAATTTAGGTTGGAGGATTTTAGATGTGTTAATTTAGCAGACAATGCCTTAAATGAAGAAGGTGGCAAAGTGAGTGAAGTAGGTTTGACGTGACAAGTGAAGGCAAAGGTGGCGGGCGGTGGTGAAGTAGTACTTCATTAATAGAAAGTGTGGGAAATCCAAGATGGTGTTAAATGCAAGCCCTCAATTAAGATGTGTTAATTGCATTTGGAAAGGGTCAAGTAAAACTCTGAAACAAACTTTGGTGGTGGTGGTGCTAGTTGTCAGGAGAAATGAAAGCCAATTTCACCTTCTGGTCATGAAGATATTTGGGCCTTTTTTATGGAGAGGTGTTTGGAAAATGACTAGAGGGCCTTTTCCTTGTTGACGATGAGCAGCTAGTGCAGTGTGCAAAAATGATTTGTGGCAGGGATTTTGGCTCTTTGAAACACAGATATCAAACCAACATGGACATTTACTCCTTAATTGCAGCATGGGGCTTGGATTTAGGTGAACTAGTGGAAATGGTGAGGATGGTGATGCAAAAAATTGTGCATGAATATTTTCTGGTAGGCATGGAGTCCATTCTCGAATGGGCAGTTTTGGGTGTAGGTTTAGATTATTCTAAAAGACTAGTAGATGATGAAATTGAGGAGCTTCATGGGAGACTGGGGCTCAAACCCTTTATTCATTGGCTAGAAGGAAAATACAAAGCTCATTGTCATGAGAAAGCGCGTTTGGGATGGAAAGCGCTCAAACTCTTCATCAAACAAGTGAAAAGGAAGCACTAGAAGAAGAAGTCAAGGAAGCGGTGAAAGAATAAGCCTTTAAAGGAGATAGCCAAGTGTCCATTGGGTTCGAGTGGAGCTTGTTAAGACTAGTCGTGTTTGTCTGTGTTTGATTTTGAATTCTCCCTTTGCTTTTGTTGTATTAAAGCGTGTAACTCTGAACATTGTTAATGGTGGTTATTTTTTGTAAGGATTTTACTGGTAAACAATTATGGGGTTTATTTAATGTTTTACTCTACACATTAAGGTACCTCTAGTTTTTTTCATTTGTTGTGGAATTTTGGTGGGTAATGACACTGAATAATAGATGTACTTTTTTATCTTTACAAGCAATACAAAAATTTCATGGGTAATTGTCTTGTTATTTAATTGTAAGTGTGGAAAATGTAAGCTAAATACAATTAAATACACCTATTAATGAAACATTGTATCAAGATTAAACATGAATTAAACTAATTTAAAAAATAGAAAATTTTGAAAGCGTCCCATTGTCTCCTATCTCCAAAGATTTATCAAATTATAGAATCTCTCAGATTTGTAAGCACCGTAACTGTTTAAAATGCATATCTAGAGAATGGAATGGATGCTAAATGAAATGATGTGATGATTGCTAATGAATTCTAGATGATATGATGCTACTGTAAATGAAGCCTGATGGATGAAAGCTTCAGTAAAAAGAAACTATGATGCTGTCGTGATATGAAATCTATTGATGCCATGATACTATGATGATACTAAAATGCTAACGCTAATGCTTGATTGATTGATTGCTTGAGTACTAATTCCTGCAGAGTAAGTTTGTATAAAAGATGATAATTCTCGAATCATTTTGATGCTTCAGAAGGCTGTATAAATAGATTCTCAGTAGCACATTTGTACTGGGGTAACACAACAGAGGCTGAGATTCAATCTGGAGATTTGAATGGTATGAGATGAGAAGGTGGAGCTAATCATGGAAGATTGTTCCTCCCCATGAAAACACTAGGAAAGATGAGAGGAAAGACTTGAGGAAGAAGATTGAGAGGATTGCTTGCAAGTTTGTCCCCGAGGCTTTTCCCATGAATGACAGTTGCATTAAGTAGATTTGAACAATCTAATTTTATTGGTGAGTGAATAGAGGGATTTGATTTATGCATTATTTAAATATTTTTGGTTTATTTAAATTTAGAAAATTAGGAAGATTTAATTAAATAAAACAAATATTTGATATTTGTCCATTTAATAAAGAAGAATATGATAAGATAATTAAATAACACAAATTATTGAAGTTGTGTATTTAATTTAAGATAAAATTAATGGATAAAGTGTAGAAGAAATAATAATTATAATAATTAAATAAAATAAAGTATTTAATTTTGTTTATTTAATTAAGAGGAAACTAGAAGAATTAATAGTGAACTTAATATAAATAAATATTTTTGTTTATTTACTAAGTAGATGAATTTAGGATTAATCAATCAAATAAATCATATTTAATTAATTAGATTCCCCAGACCATTTTTAGGTGTCTACATTAATCATATGAGTTAAATAATTAAATTACTTAGTTTATAATTATGAGTTATTTAAGAGGCACAATATATTTAACTAATTAAATTGAAATAAAACATATTAAATTAATAAAAGGAAGCAAAATAAGAAGCATTATTAGAAGTAAAAAAGGAAGCAAAACAAGAAGCATTTTTAGAAGCAAAATAAGAAGCATTTTTAGAAGCAAAAAAGGAAGCAAAACAAGAAGCATTTTTAGAAGAAAAAAAAGAAGCAAAACAAGAAGCATTTTTAGAAGCAAAAAGGAAGCAACAATGGATGCCAAATTAGAAGCAAAATCGGAAGCAAACATGGAAGCAAAATTGGAAGGACAATTGGAAGCAAACTTGGAAGCAAACCTAGAAGCAAAACTAGAGGTAAAATTGGAAGCAAAACTAGAAGTAAAACAAAAAGCAAAACCAGAAGCAAAATCAAAAGCAAAAATAGAAGCAAAAATGGGAGTAGACATAGAAGCAAAACTGGAAGCCTAATTGGGCACTAATTTAGGCTCTATTTCCGATGCTATTTTAGGTGTGAACAAAGGTGCTATTTTCAGTGTTATTGCTCGGCGCTATTTTAGGTGCTAATGGGGGCACTGTGATTTTTCGGTGCTAACTACAACACTAATTTTGATGTTACGTCTAGTGCAAAATTTGGCATAAAAGTCAGTGCCGAGATGACCATGCCTGTTTGCGCTGAGTTTAGCGTTGGCCAGCTCGCCTAATTCGTGGACTGAAATACACTAAAATTTGATGCTATTTTAGGTGCCATTTTCCTATTCTGTTGTAGTGGATCAATGCTAGGGCTAACCAATTAATAAGTATAGACAAGAATAAGTCAAACATACATGTGAATAAGGGAAGCACAAGTACTCAAATACACATGAGCCTTGAAGTATACACATGAATACATAGTATATGAAAATTAATACAAAGTATATGTATGAATACAAGGTAAACACATGAAAACACGTGAGTTGCAAAGTATACATTGGAATACACGTAACTCACAAAGTATACATGTAAGTTGTAAAGTATACACTTGAATACACGTAACTCATATCTATTGAACCATGGATTTATAATGAAAATATGGACACCATCGATAAAAAATATTTGTATTAACCAAATAGCCATGTAGGCATACATTAATATATGTCGATATAAGTATAAAATATATACAAAATAGCCATATCAGCTTACAAGAATGTCATATAGGCATACAATGTCAAATATATCCAATACAAAATATGTACAAAAATGTCATATAGGCATACAACAAAGGGCTCTAGAATCAAAAGTCATTGCTCTCCATACTCTCGAAATAAATTCCTGCCCTTTGTTGGTTGACCAGATGGAAATAACTTTGTCACTCATTTACTTTGAGGTCAAGGAGTGCTCCTACTGCTCCTCTTAAGGTTTAGTTCTTGATCAAGCCTTTTTTGTTACAATAACAAGTAAATACATTAATATATAGAAACTACATTATAAAAAATGATATATTTAACAAAATAATCACTTACCGCCTCTAGAAAATCACTCTCCTTGAGGGAAATATTTCCATGCCCATGTTGTGGTGTGTTGAAGCCTTATAAAAACTATCCAAAGAGAAATTAAACTATGAATCAATAATGGTTTGATTTTTCACAAACTAACAACTATAACAACGAATGCAAATTGAAATTTAGTAATCTGTGTCATACCTCCACGAGAGGCATTGAGGAGTCTATAGCAGAAGAAACACCAAGCTCCATTTCCTTATGAACATGTGTAGGTGTATCTACTTCCAACATTTGAAAATAAAACAACAAATTATTCAATCATAGAAACTACAATAGTGATGCACGTCATGGCTTATAATGTATTAGATAATGAACAAAATTTTGAGTTCTTATTAAATTATATATTTCTGACTGTCAAGCTTACTATTTTCCCTATCCATAGCTTGTTTGAAAGCACTTGTTTTAGGATTTTATCCATAGTAGCAAGGATGTGAACCATTTGATAAAATGCTTTGGTAGACATGTATGAAAACTTTGGTAGCATAGAGAAGGTAGTGAATTGTTTGAAAGAATGCCTCAAAGAAATGCAGCCTCATGGTAATGGAATTCCATTACAAACAAATGTGTCATGGCATTCCATCACCATGAGACTGCATTTCTTTGAGGCATTTTTTCAAATAGTTCATTACCTTCTCTATGGTATTATGTTGGGATGAGGTGGATGGTATAGTTTGGTCTTGGTTATGAGATGGAGGGAAACCATGACATGAAGAGGGAGGGGTGGGGATATGAACAAGTGGAATAAAAGGTGGAAGGTTCCATAGATTGGTAAATTGAGGATGAGGATGAGGACCTTGAAAATAATTTGGAGGGGAATTTTGGATAAAGGCTTGGTTTCTATTCTTCAAGCAATGAGTTGTTTGAAAAAATAACTCAAAGAAATGTGGTCTCATGGTGATGGAATGCCATTCCATCACCATGAGACCACATTTCATCAAGGCATTTTTTCAAGCTACTAATTTCCTTGACTATGATATTGCTTACTATTATGCTTTGATATATTTTTTCCAAGCATCCATAGTTTGTTGGAAAGCACCTATTTTAGGCTTTTAGCCATAGCAACAAGGAAGTGAATAGTTTGATAAAATTCTTTTGTAGACATGTATAGAAAATGTGGTAGCATAGAAAAGGCGATGAGCTATTTGAAAAAATTCCTCAAAGAAATGTGGTCTCATGGTAATGGAATGGCATTCCATCAACATGAGACCACATTTTTTTGAGGCATATTTTCAAACTACTCACTTCCTTGTCTATGTTGTTGCTTACTATTATGCTTTGATATATTTGTTTCAAGCATCCATAGTTTGTTGGAAAGCACCTTTTTTAGGATTTTAGCCATAGCAACAAGGAAGTTCAAGTAGTTTGATAAAATTCTTTGGTATACATGTATAGAAAATGTGGTAGCATAGAAAAGGCGGTGAGCTGTTTGAAAAAATACCTCAAAGAAATGTGGTCTCATGGTGATGGAATGGCATTCCGTCACCATGAGACCACATTTCTTCGAGAAATTTTTTCAAACTACTCACTTTCTTGTCTATGTTACTGCTTACTATTATGATTTGGTATATTTTTTCTAAGCATCCATAGTTTGTTGGAAAGAACCTAATTTAAGATTTTAGTCATAGCAACAAGGAAGTGAGTAGATTGATTAAATGCTTTGGTAGACGTGTCTGGAAAATGTGGTAGCATAGAAAATGCAATGAGCTATTTGAAAAAATGCCTCAAGGAAATGTGGTCTCATGGTGATGGAATGACATTCCATCACAATGAGACTACATTTCTTTGAGGCATTTTTTAAAACTACTCATTGCCTTGTCTATGCTATTGCTTACTATTATGTTTTGATAGATTTTTTCCAAGCATCTATAGTTTTTTGGAAAGCACCTATTTTAGGCTTTTAGCCATAGTTGCAAGGAAGTGAGTAGATTGATAAAATGCTTTGGTAGACATGTATAGAAAATGTGGTAGCATAGAAAAGGCGATGAGTTGTTTGAAAAATGCCTCAAAGAAATGTGGTCTCATGGTGATGGAATGGCATTCCATCACCATGAGACCACATTTATTCAAGGAATTTTTTCAAACTACTCACTTCCTTGTCTATGTTATTTCTTACTATTATTCTTTGATAAAATTTTTCCAAGAATCCATAGTTTGTTGGAAAGCACCTTTTTTTAGGCTTTAGCCATAGTAGTAAGGAAGTGAATTGTTTGATAAAATGCTTTGGTAGACATGTATGGAAAATGTGGTAGCATAGAAAAGATGGTGAGTTGTTTGAAAAAATGCCTCAAAGAAATTGGGTCTCATGGTGATGGACATCACCATGAGACCACATTTCTTTGAGGTATTTTTTCAAACAACTCATTGCCTTGTTTATACTGTTGCTTACTATTATTCTTTCATATATTTCTTCCAAGCATCCATATCATAGACAAGGAAGTGAATTGTTTGAAAAAATGCCTTAGTAAAAAGTGGTCTCATGGAATGCCATGACAAGCAAATGCAATTGGCAGCTGCTCCTAGTTATTACTTATGCTATATGAAGTAATTGCATCCCTACTTATGTTGACTTTCTAAATTTTACAACTATATTGTAGTTGAATTTTTTTCATCTATCAACATCTAGTTATTATTTATGGAATGTGAATTAATGCTTTGAGTTTGAAAAATGTGCAATGCAATGTAATCAACGATATGAATATAAACTATAAAAATATACTAAGTACAATTCATTCATTAAGCTCTTTATTCTATTACTTGCGTGTATTTTTGTCTAACTCCACTGGAACTGGGAGGTATTCCCACGAAATCTCCAATATTATCCTATTCAACATCCAAAATCAGATATTAGAATACCATTCATATAACAATGCTATTCACATGTAATAAATTTATAATTGTTTACTAGTTACATACCTCAGTGGTATATGCAGTGGAGTAATAAATAGTGGGAGGGCTGGTGTATCCAGTATCAACACTATGAACCTAAAATTTTATTACAATCATAAAACTAAATTAGTTAATCTTGAATTTCAAAAATGAAATTTAATAAATTAAATTCAATGAACATGCTAACATTTACTTTAGTATCAATGCCAAAAGCCTCTTTCAAAATGTTAGATTCCCTCGCCATCTCCATAGCTGTAGATGTATCCTATACACTAGCCTCCAGAGTGTCTATGGGGTTATATGTACAAGTCAACCCACAAACCTGACAAGAATGGGGTGGAAGCCTGCCACTTGAAGACACCCCTGGATGGCGATGCACTATAGGACTAGCATGTTGGATGATACTCTAGTTCAAAGAGCTAATAGCTTGCAAAGTGTCCACCTCAACACTCTCCTTAGCACTCTCCTTAGCACTCTCCTTCATGACAGAAGGGATAACAACGTGCTCACAAGCTAGCCTAGCAAGAGCTCGTCTCGCTTGTCGCTGAGGATTAGTCGTGAACCAAGTCTATCCTAAGCTGAACCCCTACCTCTCCCTTGAAAGTTCCTCATATCAAAATAATTAGGGATTTTGTTGAGGATGAACTCATAGTAGAGTTTCCTCAAGAAATATTGGGGGACTTTGCAATTGTTGCATGGTGGATAGTAAAAAACCATGTACCACCTATCCCAAAAATGGTTCCTAATCCCTTGTTGGTGGCACCAATGGATAGGAAACCTCTTTGAATTAAGGTCAATATTTTGATTTGTGTGTGGGCTAGTGACTAATGAGCACAAATCATATTTTATAATTTTTTTCATCTTTTACATCTTTATATGATAATTTATCTGCATAAATATTCCTAGATGCCTGCCTCCTATCTGTCCAACCACTTAATTTTTTGTTGATTGCATCTACATGTTTTAATATTTCTTAAAGTGAACTAGCAAGTGTTCTTCTTTCCATGGTTGAACTTACTAGATCATTCAACCTCGTGATTAACTTCTTGATCTATTTTTTATTGTTTAATTACCCTCATTAAATTTTGTTGAGTGCTAGGAGGATTTTGAGGAATTGGTGGAGGAGATTTTTGTTGTGCTTGTTGAGGATTTTGTTCATGCTCTTGTTGCTTTGGTTGTTGAGGATTTTCAAGAGGGTTTTCAAGATCATTAAAATTTCCTACAAATTAAAAAAATGAATATCAAAAACAACCTAAAGCTACCAATTTAACAACAAATTCACAACAAAAACAAACAATCCTTACTTGTTTGGCCTCCTCATCGACGTGGTGGCATCCTAGCAATGAAATTGCAACAAATTGATGAAGAAAATGCAAAATAACCTCCTTCCAAAATGTGAGCACACAAAAGCAGGGTTTTTGGCTACGGGTAGCAAAAAACATAGCCATAATACAAATGATTTTATTTTTCTTTTTTTTTTAATAACTTATAACACACTCACGTTATACTGTGAGTGTGTTATAAGCTCGATGTGGTTGAGCCTTTGGCTTGGTCACACCAATCCATAATGCGAGTGCATTATAACGTGCTCATGTTATAGCCCATCAAATGATTTTTGAAAATTTGTCCACTTTTTGGTCTCCCATCTTTTTACACCCGCCCTCAATCTCGTTGGGAAGATTGTTGTTGTGCTAGTTGAGAATTTTGTTCATGCTCTTGTTGCTTTGGTTATTGAGGATTTTCAAGAGGGTTTTCAAGATCATTAAAATTTCCTACAAATTAAAAAAATGAATATAAAAATCAACCTAAAACTACCAATTTAACAACAAATTCACAACAAAAACAAACAATCCTTACTTTTTTGGACTCCTCATCGACATGGTGGCATCCTAGTGATGAAATTGCAACAAATTGATGAAGAAAATGCAAAATAACCTCCTTCTAGAATGCGAGAGGAATTGGTGGAGGAGATTGTTGTTGTGCTTGTTGAGGATTTTGTTCATGCTCTTGTTGCTTTGGTTGTTGAGGATTTTCAAGAGGGTTTTCAGGATCATTAACATTTCCTACAAATTAAAAAAATGAATATAAAAAAAACCTAAAACTACCAATTTAACAACAAATTCACAACAAAAACAAACAATCCTTACTTGTTTGGCCTCCTCATCGATGTGGTGGCATCCTAGTGATGAAATTGCAACAAATTGATGAAGAAAATGCAAAATAACCTCCTTCAAGAATGCGAGCACACAAAAGCAGGGTTTTTGGCTACGAGTAGCAAAAAATACAACACCAATACAAATGATTTTGTTTTTATTTTTTTTGTTTTAATAACTTATAATGCACTCACTTTATACTACGAGCATGTTACAAGCTTGATGTGGCTGAGCCTTTGGCTTGGTCACACCAATCCATAATTCGAGCACATTATAATGTGCTCATGTTATAGCCCATCAAATGATTTTTGAAAATTTCTCCACTTTTTGGCCCCCCATCTTTTTACACCCGCCCTCAATCTCGTTGGAAAGATTACACCCACATCCACTAATAGACATAAATTCATAATCAACACAATTGATTATTTCATGAAGTGGATTGAGGCTATATCTGTTACCTATATAACCAAGAAACAAATATCTAGATTTATCCTAAACTACCTAATCTTCCATTATGGTGTCCCCTAGGCTATTATCATAGATAATGGAACACCTTTCAAAAATCAAGATGTTTGAGAAATTTGCAATAAATTCAATATCCAACATAGATTTTTTACCCCATACTACCCCCAAGGAAATGGTCAAGTTGAAGCGTCTAACAAGACAATAATCAAAATCTTGAAAAAGATAGTTAATGGCACTGGCTGAGATTGACACTTATAGTTAAACCTCGATCTTTGGGCATACCAAAATACTATCCAAAAACCAATTGGTGCTACTCCTTATTCCTTAGCTTACAACATTGAATCCATCTTACCTATTGAGGTCAAGCTCTCATCATTAAGGGTTTCATTGCAACACCCGATCAATGACAAAGAATACGTGATATCAAGATTTAATAAACTAGAATTGTTGGATGAACTTTATCTAGAATCCCTTAATCATCTACAAGTGTATCAAAATAATCTTAGAAAAAGTTATAACAATAAAATCAAGGGTAGACATTTCTAGGTAGGAGATTTTGTTCTAAAGGAGAATAAAAAAATCAGATGAATCAAGATAATAAAGGAAAATTTGAACCAAACTGGATAGGACCATTCATTATCACTACCAGCTATGGATCAAGAGCTTATTAGCTAGCAACACTTAAAGGATATCCCTTACAAGAACCAATCAAGAGCATGCATCTCAAAAATTTATATGCCTAGCCCATGAGGGGTAATGATATTTTCCAAAAAATTAAAAAATAGAAAAATCCAAAAAAAGAAAAAGGATAAAAAAATAGTACAGAGAAAAATCATCCTTTAGCAAAAACCACTTTATTGGCACTTTAGGCAAGTACCTTGGTGAAAACCCAGCAAACAAGTGCCTTGTGTAAATAAGTACCACCTATCATCTATCAAATGCTCTTTTCCTTCATCCATTTCATAATAAATTTGCATCCATTCATCCATTTCCACCCCTACCATGGCTTGGTGTTCCATGAGTATCTATTTGAGCATTTTAGTCCTATCCCCAGGTCATCCTATTCAGTCCATATCAACCAACACTTTTCTAGGGGCATCTTCATACACTTGGTTGTTGGATTGGATTCTTATATATCACCTAAGTTGTGTTTTAAACTTTGAAAATCCAAAAACATTCAAATATATCTCAAAATCCAAAAACATCCAAATATGTCAAAAATCAATAAACATCCAAATATGTCAAAAATCTAAAAACATCCAAATATGTCAAAAATCCCAAAAACATCAAAAACAATTCAAAATCTCAAAAACATCCAAATACGTCAAAAAATCCAAAAAACATCCAAAACATCTTGAAAATCCAAAAACATTCAAAATATCTTAAAAATCCCAAAAGCATTCAAATAGAATTCAAATTCCATAAAAGGTCAAAAACATCAAAATCTCTAAAAGACATCATTAGCCACCATGTGCTAATATCTAAGTCCAATAATCGAACTATGAAGCCTCTATGTAGTTATGTAGGTAAGACCATATCCGATGAGCCCTCGAGGCATAGGTCTATCCCTTAGGTCTTGTTCTCTTGTCCCAACATTTGGAAAACTCAAAAATATTTTAAAATTAAAAAAATTAAAAAGCCATAAAATGTCACAAAAACCCAAAACAGCCTCAAACATTTGAAAAAATCCAAAAACATTCAAATATTTGAAAATACCAAAAATAAACTCATAAAACCCCAAAATTCCAAAAATTTGCATCAAAATATTTCAAAAACGTCAAAAAAATTAAAATACTTGAAAAACAAAATCACCCATCCCATCTCAGTTTCACTCACAATAAACTTTAAAACATAATAAATTGATTGTCACCTTCAACCTTTGGTAACATGAACAAAAACAAATACACCAAATTAGCAAAACACAAAAACTTTAAACACAAGATCCTAAGTCTTGATCATTGTCAAACATGTCAGTTAACATTCATATTAACGACTTATCAAACAATTAAAATCAATCAACATCCAATAACATGTCTTATGGATATATCTTTCCTACAATAGAAATCATCATTGGATATCACTTTAAAAACAACACCTTTCGGCAAGAGATATGATAACATTGACAATTTTTCATTTTGATCTTTTCTTTTGATTTATCTTATTGTTCCAAATTCCAAGGATCTCTCAATGATGTCTAAAATGATTTAGAGAGAAAGGAATGGGGCATTGATCATTGCTTTCATATGTTATGCTTGTTGGATGTTCTTGTAAGGCGACCTGGGTGAATACTTTTCTTGCATGTGTAGGAATAGTCTCAAGTAAAATAAATGGCTAGGACATATTGAGTTCTCAATACATTTTGTGTATTAGTATCCTTACTTCAAAGACTTTTATTCTTTCACATGATAAAACAAGGTTTTTGTATGCTAGGCATGAACAAGAATACTCCTGTTTGTTTACAGAATCAAAGTCCATGCATTAGATACAAAGTTACCTTGGTTCTTCATACCTTGGTGCATTGTGTCTATTTGATATATCAAAAATAAGGATTTCCATGATGAAATTAAGCCTAATCTAAAAGCAAAGCAAAATCATCATCTATCTCATCACATATCTAATAAAATCTTGAAATCCATCCTAATAATTATAGATTTGTTGGAATTTTTATCAATATCATTCATTTAATTTTATTCTAAATCAATTCATTCTATCTTATTCAATTACTAACATTCAAGTATCATGACATAACAAAAAAAAAATTCATCCATCCTGCATCCACAAACCGTTAGCATTCATCTTGCATAATCATTATATATCATCTAAAAATACGAAAAAATACCATACATACATGCATCCATCTTGCATTCACAAATCATTAGCTACATGCATATCAAATCATGAACATCATAATAAGTTAGTATCCATCTCACATCATCACATATCATGAAGCATCTCATAATGAATACATAACATAATGCATCCATAATCATAGCATATCCATCACATACATATAAAAGATTAAGGCATAAGACAATGTTATATGTAAATACTACAATCAAGGTCATCTCATTTATATATCAAAAAGATAAGTGTCATGATACATATCAAGTGTGTGATATACATCAAAAATATACATGAGGTTATCAAAAAGTTGATGTATGAATATACATCATCAAGTCTGTCTACATCAAAATATGGATACAAAAATATTTGTACAAGCTATCCTTTGCTCCCCCAATCCTCTCGACCAACACAGGGTTGGCCCGGTGGTGATCCTCTGGGTGGCATCATATGCTATCCCCTTGAATGACTTGAATACTATGAGGGACCCTGTCTACCTGACTAACCCACTAAACCACCCTCATATCTATTGGGTCCCATGGAACTCTTGTGAGAATAATTCGACTATCTCCTGCATTTTGAAACCTACATATGGTATAGATTCTAATAATAAGTGGATTCACTATGAACTACTTTGAGATCGTAGGAATATTAGGAAAGCAAGATAGTCGATCCCTATCCCTAACATGTGGCCTCTAACTACTACCTCTTGATAGTCTCATATGCACGCTACAACTTTATCTATTATCGATGTGCCACTTTTGTGTTCAGCTAGCCTAGAGCTAGTCTCTTTCCTATCTATAGGCATTCCTCTCTCATCGAGCCTCATCTCTCTCCTATAAAGTGGCTTGAAGCCACTGATCATATTTCCTTGGTACATGGGGTGCCGCCTACTATTTTTGGTGGTCATGAGTTGGTGGAGGTCCCTGTGTTGGGATGTGTCCCCTATCCTCTACTCTAGGAATCTTTGCCTCTACCCTTTTTCTCTAGTGTCATTGATGGCTAGACTCACCCCTATGTCTCCTTCCTCCATAAACTATTGGATCAATGATTCTGAAAGTCTCATGGTGGAAAACCAGGCATCATAGTCAAAAATTGTACCAACATCCTCAAGTCCTATGTATACCCAAGGTAGGGGAGCTAGTTGGTCAAAATCTAAAGTTGCTATCTATGTACCTAACATATGACCCCACTCTCCCTACTCTTGGTGTGTGCAAGAAAACACATCCATGTAATCATCCCTAGGTATCATCTACATATACTTGAACTATCACATAATCCAATCAGGAAGTATCTCTCAATAATCAATGTAGTGCGATGAATCAGCTATCTTGTCTAGTGATAGTATGGGAGGTACTCGTCATCTCCATCCTAGGCCTCAACTCCCAACCATGGTCTCAAAGTAAACTCTGTAAGATCATCAATGACTATCCTCCAGTATGGTAGCTCACCCATGTGATGGTGAGTCAGTATGCCCTTGTATCAGAAAATGAATGGATCCTCTAGATCTTGATGTAGTGTGCAAATTGGTCGAAGCACAACAATTTTCTCTCATGCCCAAATGTGTAGAAGAGTGGCATCTATAGATAAACTAGATCCACCTCTATAAAACACCTAATACATATCATGATATAGGTGGGCCAAAATACAAGGACCCCATATAAAGCAAACCCCATCCTCAATCATCCTCTCTAGCACACTCCCCCATTCAGGGCTAAATAGGTTAGAGTGTCTATCAGGAACAAGTTTCCCCATAATGATACCATAAAGTATAATAGTAACATCATCAACAATTTTTGTGTATCTCCTAAGGTCCACTTGACCATCACCCAAGTCATTGTGATTCACCATCAAAACTTTGATAAGGACCTGAGCTCCTCGAATTGAATCATAGGTAACTCACGAGCCATGAATGGGAACCTTGAGGATGTGCCATACATCCTCCAAGGTAATTGTCGCCTCCCTAGTAATAAAGTGAAAAGATGATGTCTCATAATGCCAACACTTGATGATAATAGTAGTCATGGCAAGATGAGCTTGTATCTCTAGCATGTATAAAACATGGAATAATCCCAAGGTATGGAAAAATGAAATCTTGATGGGTCTAAAGGTGTTCATGCACTCCATAATCAAAATTTTGCACTCTCGAGAAGAGAGAGGCTCTAAGACAGCTTGCAAGCATAAAGCTCACAACATCAAGTTTCTAAAAATCTAGAAAAAAAACCTAAGAAAAATACAAAAAGGGACAAAACTGTGCCTCCTTATAAAAGTTCCTGACTATTAAACACAAAAGCGTCGCTTTTCACAAAACCATTATGCTTTTGTAGATGCACTCCACTATCAAGGGAAATATAAGTGCTACACTTTTACAAAAGTGCATCACAAAAGCGCTACACTTTTACAATAACACGGGTCAAATTCCAAATCACAGTGCCTATGTAGAGCTTCAACACTTTTGTACAAAAGTATTGAGTTGGTGACAAAGGCGCATTAGAAAAAAGTCCAACACTTTTGTTTAGCCTACTTCTAGCTTATGTTTCAGTACCTCAAAGTATGTACAAGGAAGGTTTGTTGGGGTACATACTAGGCCACTTGAGCTAATTGGTAGTTGGAACTCACAGACTCTCTCAACTCGATGCCTAGCTTGAATCACGAATGTCATCACCACAAGGTCTCCACAAGAACTATCCAAAGGAATATCTCTAAGCCTCTAATGTCTCATAGTAATGTATGCAAATGAGATAGAAATTACTCCAAATGAGCATAAATACATAGGTAAAATTAGGGTTTTGACCCTAAAACTCATTTTTCTATCCTCCTAAGAACCCAAGTTAGTACCTTCCCTTCCTAAGACTTTTTTTTTGTCCTCTCTATGGTAGAATCACTATTGTCGCTGTGTCATGAGATCAACCTAAAAATTAGTTTTTTTTCTTGATCTCTCAAGGGGGCAACACACTAGCTCATTCCTTCATCCGTTGGGGCATAGTGGGGCATCAAGAAAAATAAATTTTAAATTTTAAATTTTTTCTAAGCAACATCAATTCTTTGAAGCAACATAGCAAGTGCCTCACTTGAAAGAGGGGAAAAATTTAGACACCTAAAAATTTCTTGAGTATATCACACATCATGATTTCACTTATACCATTTTCTCTCATTTTCATCTATTTCCTCTATTTAATTAAATAATGTCCAATTATTTAGTTAAATTCACTTTATTCTTCTATTAAGATTATTTGATTAATTCATCACTTTCATGCTAATTTCTCCCCTCTTGATTAAATAATACCAAGTTATTTAAATAAATGTCATTTTCCCTCTTTGATTAAATAATTCATAATTATTTTAATTAAAGTTTGTAATTCTTCCAACTTGCACAATTAAATGATTTTCCTAAATTTTTTAATTAACTAATTTTCCTTCAACTCTTCCAACTTGCATAAAGAATATTCCACATAGAATATTTCCTTTTCAAATTCAAATTCTTCCCTCCAATTTTCTAACATCTTGAACCTCCTCTCCATGAATTAAGGAATGTTGTTGGAACTCTCATGAATTGTGAGCCATAGATCTAATCTTTGATCCACACCTCATGAATTATCAACCACTTGATTAATTCTTGATCCACACTCACCTCCTTAATCCTTTCTCATCCATTGATTACCATTTTCAATCCTAACCATTGACCATGATTTCAAAAATCTATAAATGCCTCACCTTTTAACATGGATTTCATTCACAATATTCATAATACCCTTACTCTCTTGAATTTCTTAGCCATCCTTAAGCAATTTGAGAGCATTTGTGAATCACTCGCCTTCATTCATCAATTAAGCTTCTGCAATAACAATAGATTAAGAAAGTTTGAGCAATCCACATCATATCACAATAAATTTGCTTCAAATCCACAATGGAATGGGGAGTTTTGCATAGTAATTAGGTTCAATTTGCTTTAATTATAATTTATTGCTTTGAATTGAGTCTTTTTGGTGTTGTTAATCAATTTCATTGAGTATGGCTTTAATTTTGATCAACTTTCTTGCTAATTGCTTTGATTTTGTTTGTATTTCAAATCAATTGAGCTAACCATACAATACTTGGTTATTTGGTATTACATGTGATATCATATTTCCATATTTGGATGATGTTAAGATATAATTTATAATAGTTTTTATGCCCATGTTTTAGTGTTTTTGTGTGTTTAAGGTTCATATGTGGGAATGTAAAATGTGAAATGAAATTTATATAAATAATATGCATTTCTACATAACCCTCATTAGAGAAAAGTATGCAAAACAAGTGTATGGAATACACAATATAAAGGAATAGATAAACATATCATCAAGATTACACAAAATGTACCCAAGGAAAACCTTTAAATAAAAAACATAGCCTGCAAAACTACTCACACAATCAATGCATTTTCTCGTAAAAAATATTATAATATAGTTGTAGATCTCCATATAATACTTCGAAAACATCAAGCTCCCTAATTGCACTCCATTTGAGAAAAAATGAGAATCATGTACTCACACATCCTAATCCATACCTTTTTTGATGTCCCAAACATGAATTCTATGTAAATATGTTCAAATTTGAAAAATCCCCCAAAAATCAAATTAATATTAAATATTTTATAACTTACAAAATTACCTCTAAAAAAATTTGATGCCAAAAACATTAAAATTTATAGTTTTGCTTTCACACAAACTAAGCCAAAAAATTAATCAATATTTACACACATGAAATAGAACTTCACCACTCCCATTTATGGGAAGTGTTGGGGTAATCCTCCTAAAAATCCAAGAATTGATGTAAAATAGCACATATCGGACGAAGGATGGGTCAATGTAAATTTGATGCAGCCTCTAAGGGAAACCTAGGGCCATTAGGAGTAGGATGTATTCTAAGAGACCAATCAAGAAACATACTTGTAGAGGTGGCCAAGAATATTCTAGAATGAATGAAAAATAAAGCCAAGATGCAAGCAGATGAATTCGCTTCACAAATTTGCATTTGGAAGGAGAATCGATGATCACAATTAATTCCATCCCTCGTCAAGTGATGCCTAACTGGAAGATCAAGAAATTCATCCCAACAATTATGGAAACCCTTGCCTAATTTGAAGATTGTAAGGTCTCACAAATATATCATGAAGGAAATGAAGAGGCTAACAAGTTGTCAAAAATTGCCATTAATTAGGTAGCTAATAAAGATGGATTGTATTCAGACAATCCTTTTGTGGTCATATTAAGCACCAAAATGTTGGAGCTGATTTCTTTTTATAAAATATATAGAAAATATTGAAATAAATAAATAAATAAATACATCAATGCATCAATGCATCTAAATATGAAATTTAGAATAAACTCTATATGTTGACACTCCCTTTATAAATCTTGTAAATACAAATTATTGAGCTATGTTAAATCTAACAACTTTCAAATGCAAATATAACATTTATATGAGGTTTCCCTCAAGAAAATAGAGGTTTTTCATCTTCTAATATCCAATAATCCAAGAAATTTCATCCTAAAATTTTGTAGTTGAACACAAGTGTTCAAGGTCTGAAGAAAATTAATAAATTAGCGAAACATATTAACTAAAGAAGTTTTTTTTGGCTTCATAAGTTGCAGCTATATTGCTTCATTATATTTATAAAAAAAAAAAAAAGAATTTACATCTTCTTTTTGACTTGGCAAACTAGACCTCTATTATATTTAGCTCATTACCAAAAAAAGAGCTTACACATATTGTAATTTTATCTTACATACTTTACTTTACAAAAGCTATTAACATTAACAATTTACTTCAATCACCCCATTTGCATGTTATCAAAACTCTAGAATCCATTCCAACTCAAAAATTGGTTCCAGTCAATGGGCCCTTGGTCTACTGGTGAAGTTGAAAAGTTCTAAATGAGCCCACCGGGGATCAAGTCTTGCTGAGTGCAAAGACTCTGACACTGAAAAAAGGGATGACGCTAGGATCGTACCCCGGGCGAATTTGACAGAATGGATACCCCTTAGTCCTTGACTCTTAGCCAAAGAGGAGGTTCAGCCCAAGAAGACTCATGCTCCTGTATCGAGTAGCTAAAAAGAATTTGTGGATGACCTCCACAAATAAAAAAATTTATTCCAGATTGTTGACCCTGAAAAACATCTTTTTTATGTTAAAGTCCAATTCTACATCAAAGTCCTGGTGTGAAAATTTCCAAAGAAAAGTAACCACTCTACCACAACCCCCTCCACCAATACTCTTGCAATGTCATTGGCGCATGGCATACCCATATTGTACCTCACGACCCTCAGGTCATCATCCAAACCACCCAAATTTTGCTTCTTGAAGACTGCAAGAACTACAACCTTTATCATCTCCTTCATTTCTCAGAGGTCTAAAAGTGAAGCAGCTAAGCATGAGGTAATATCTGAATTCAGTTTATGTCGATCGTCATCCACTAGGAAATCTACACCCAATATCAACTTGACAACCGTAAGGGATTTGCTGTTGTGCTCCTTCATTATCGCTTTTAGGCATTGGTCTGTTATCTTCCCCAAAACTTCCATTTGATGCCTTGATATGGTTAACCTTATTGGAGTATCCATGCTTTGCATACATTCAAAACACTGACTTACTATTCCCATAGTAACTTTTTGTTTGGCTTGAGAAGATATAGATCCTAGCCATACTATTCCCATGCTTCGTGCGAGATAGAAATCACTATCAAATCTCTAGTTTTCCTAAAGATTCACACATGTATCACACTTATCAACTTCAGATGTCGTCAGTGTGCCAGCTCCTTTTATCTGTACGCTTTCACCACCTGGCATGAAGGGTGTACCATGATCATAATTGTTGATATTCCAAGCATTTTCTGAGGCCATGTCCATATGAATGGCTGTAGTGTGCTTTATTTTCATGATGTTATCACTTGTGTAGTATCTTCAATTACCTCATTTGCCAACTTGTTTGCCTCTGAGTTCCCTTCCCTAAAAATGTGTGATTTAAAACTCATTGATCTTGTCTTGGAGGTCCAAATACTTATCAAGAATATAAATCAACCTCCAATTTAGAGATTTTCATTTTATTAAATAATTTATGATAATGAGGGATTCACCCTTGATTGCTATTTTTTGATCTCTTTCTTGACTGCTTTAGCAATCTACTCTGAAGTGTGCTCATCTCTTCTACATTGTTTGTTACTAGAGGTAAACTAATTTTTAATTCTTTTATTACTTCTCCGATGCAATTTTTGAAGATATAGTCAACTCACAACGTACTCTGGTTTTCTAGGAGGTAATGTTCAAATTCAACTACATCCATCCTTCTTTGGGCAAACACCAAACTATTTATGCTCTCATGGTCGCTTTAGCCTGAACACTAGAGGCCACGTTAAGATGGGAACTAAAGAAGTTGTTTGACTTATATAAAAGTTGGGGAAAACATGCCAACATTTCAATATCAAAAAAATATTATCCTCAACATTAGCCCCACTAAAATATTTGTCGTGACCTCTTACACCCAATTATATTTAACCCGTCAAAGATGTTCTTCTTACACCCACTTATAAATATAAAAACTTGTCATAGAATATTTTATAATGAATATTATATTTAAAAATTAACCTTTATAAGTCGCCACTAATTTCCAACTCATTAATTCCCCTTATTTTCCAAAATTACCTATTGTAACTCCAAATTGATGAGTTGCCATAAATTTTCTCATAACCTTACCAAACAAATTGATATAAAAGAAACTATCAAATAATTTGGGAATTAAATTATCCTATATCCAAGGTCCCCTCGATCAACTCACTTGACCTCAATTGTCACTTGAGATAGCTTAGGTCATGGGTTTGGTTCATAATTTAAGTGTCATGTGTGGTGTGGGGTCCATTGTACGTTGCCTAAGAGGTTATAGGAGGCTCGCCTTGTAACTAAGAGCTAAGCTCTAGATAGTTGGGATAACCTCGATTCCTCTTTGTAAGAAATTAATTATCCCATATCCATGAATTATCGTGCTACTCCTTGAAAAACTACCTAAAAATAATAATATTTTATTAATTAATTAGTTCCTTTTATAAAAAATGAGGAATAATAATTATTTTAGGTCCAAATTTTCATTAAATTAATTTAGCTAGGATTTCTCCTTAGCCCATGAGAAATATAGGGATGAAAATTTTCTCCACAATGTTAAATTAATTAAAAATGGGACATTGCAGGTTTGCTCTTTTCAAATTTACTCTCCCTCAAGCAACACAAACTCAAATGTTTTAATAATTTTTATTCTTCCCAAGCATCATCCTCTATAGGTGGGTTTCTTCAATGAACTAGATACACTTTGATAGCTTTATTTCTTGAATTTTTCACCCTTATGAAAATTATGGCATATGATACCTATATAAGTAGCACTCTACTATCTATGAATACTTAAACAATGCAAGCTACTACATTGTAAACACATAATTCATTGAATAGAAACATACCAAAGGATAGATGTTGGGTGGTGTTGTAAAATTTTTGCCCCAAATGAAACCAGTTAACCCATGTTTATTTTTTATCTAAAATAAATTCCCTTCGGTATCCTTCTATGCACTTATTCATTATTTATATTCGCCAAACTATTTATTGATGATGTAACTTATTCCAAGAGTGAATTTTGTACCTATCAAAAAAAAAAATTAATATTAAAATACCCAATATCTATATCATTAATAATACTTTTAGGCTCATGTAACCTAAACACCTCTCTAAAAAATAGTTCTACCAAATGATATGCTTTGAATGCTAAAGAGATGGCAAAGAAGTGTGCATGCTTATTTAATCTAGACACTACAATACAGATGAAATATATACCATTAACTATGGGAAGACTTGTGATAAATTATGTGGTCACACTTTCCTATTTTTGTATAGGAATAAGAAATGGTTGTAGTAAAGTTGTAAGATATACATTCTCTTATTTATTTTGATGGTATGTAGTGTACACCTTGATATAATTGGTGGTATCCTAATTGAAGCATTTCCAATAGATTCTCTCTATTATTTTCCTACATATCTTGTAGGATCTAGAATGTCCTACCATGTGTGCAATGTGAAAATATTTCCAAACCTTTTATTTCATCTTAGAATCAAGTACTAAAAATGGTTTATCTTTGTACCAAATGAGACCATTTTCTTTCACATGCTTGTCATCCTTCACATTTCCATCTAAGATGTTAGCAACAAATGTATTCTTGTCATATCCTATCATGATAAAAACCTTCTAATCACCATAAATTATAGAAATAGAATAAGGAATGAGCATTTTCATATATTATATATCATAAGCTTGGATTTTCCTTATCTATTTTTTATTTCCAATAATTCAAGTCATGTTGATTCGAGAAGAAATTTAAAAAATGGTAATTTCCCTTAGCCACACATTTACCACCAACTAGATTCTATATATTTTTTCCCCAAGCATGCATAATGGAAAACATTTATTTTACACAAATAAATAAAATATGTATTGAATCTTGTAGTTTCATCCTCTCAAATGTAATAGATTGCTTCTTTTTGTATTAACATTGTTACAATTGTCTCTTCTAAAACATCACATTCTTCAACAAAAGGTGGTGAGAAATTTGAAATGGTAAATACAACACATGAATTTATTACCTTCTTGAGCTTATTGAAAGCTTCATTTGTTATATCCTCCTACATGCCTTGAGCACTAATATGTATAACCAAGTATAAAAGTTTTGTGAACCCCATTTCCCATGTAGATTAGTTTATAAACAGACCCCATTGCTCTAAAATTCAAAAGATAAAATAGAATCACCTCATACGAGATCCTTCCATGATTTTATAAAAATCAAAATATCATAAAAAAAAAAATTGTTAGTTGACCATTAAATATGTTATTCACCATGGATTGGAAAATGGCTAGTGCATCAGTCAAGTCACATAGCATGACCAAGAACTCAAATTTTCTAAAACTACATCTAAAATATATCTTACGCATATCCTCCTTATTCCCACCAATATAATAGTAGCTTAATATCAAATCAATAATAAACTACCTCATGCAACTCATTAATGAGCTCATCAATCCTAAGAATGGGATATTTGAATGTCTTATTGTTCAAGGCTCTATGAATTGTGCACACCCTTATGATTCCATTTATTTCCTTCTCATGAGCCATTGATGAAGTAAACTAATTGAAACATAGGAAAAGAGATCCTCAGACCTTAATGCAAAGAACCTAGGATTCAATGAGCATTTTTCCAAATTTCATTGAGATGTAGATCCAAAGTGAAAAGATTAACTTTTAGCCCTAATGGCGAGCCAATCAAAACTGAATCTACATCTAAAGGAGGAAATTGGAATTGATTAGAAATATTTTGGAATGATTAAACTAATGATATTGTATGCCCTAATATTAAAAATGCAAGATCTCAAAGATTGGCAGTCGAAAATCATAGTTTACCAATGGATCTAGGAGGTGCAAAGGACAACAAATATGGTCAGAAAAATTGGTTTCAAGGTGCCTACAAGGACTCATTCACCCAAGGGAAAATGGGTCTTTGTAGTATAGGGGTCCAAACAAACTTTTGGGGTCCTCTGGTACAAGATCTAAGCTTTTTTTTTACTGTTGGTTTCACTGTCAGAAATTCGGAAATAAATTTTGGAACCTAGTTTCCATGACTTCACAAATTTGATGACAACAAATGTAATAATGCAAGATTTCTTCTTCAAGATCTTTCCACTCCTTTAACCTATAACTTGCACATACACAAAGAGGAAAGATTGTTTTGTTTGTATAGGGGTTTTCCTTGGTCAAACCCCAAGTTTGGTAATTAAACCTTGATAGAGAAATAATGACAAAGGAAGGAAATGATGAATGAACAATGCTTGTTACAACTCACCAAACCTTTAATGGCTACCCTTAGAGGATAGAAGTCAAACACATCACTCCAAGGTTGGATCTTGCTAAATTTACTTGATTGATTGCTTGATTTGATGCTTGAATGTACTTGCTTGAATGTTTGAAACCTACATCACAATGTTAGCTTCAAAACATGACATGAACACACATAACATTTGACATGATTATTAGGATCTTGATTTTTGCAACAAATGAATGATAAATCTACTCTTGAATTCTCTTGACAATAATACAAGTGCTCTTGAAAGTTCACCTATTGCTAGATTAATTTCAAATGATAAAAAGACTATGTATTTGTAGGTGTTAACAATTGCAAATTGAATTTGAATCAATAAGATATCGCCAAAAACATATTTTAAAATGGGTCCAAGAACTTAAAGGGAACCCATTCACCCATGGGTGAATGGGTCTTTGCCTATAAGTCCAAGACACTCATATTTCATGGTGATTAAAATATTAAATGTATTAGTTAAATGTCAGTTTCCCTTTCGGAATATAAGAAAAATAAGGCTTTGGAATGCATAATTTAGAAAATTAGAAGCTTAATTAAGTCCAATAAATTAAGGGACCCAAACTTAGTGTGAAATTATAAAGGTATACAATTTCCTACACTACTCTAGTTAAAGAACTATATTTGGTGGTAAGGATTGATCATAAAAGGTTTGAGGCCTAGTTCCATTGAGTTATAGAATGTTGGAATCCTCTATGTGGTAACAATCCTAGAAGCATATTATTGAACATCGCACTATGATTTAATAGAGTTTGAACATCAAAGTGATAAATATGTTGCTATCCAAAAAATGAAATAGTTTTTATGCCTTTCATCATCAAAAAATTAACTCACAAAGAAACTTATCCCATGGATGTGACTATTATCAAAGATCTATCATAGATATTCTTAAGGACCATATCTTTCCCTTCATTTTTTAGACTTTTCCCATGAATTAAGGATTTTGTGAGATCTCACCAAGAGAATGTAGCCCTTGCAAATCCATAACCACGTTAGTTATTTCAACACATAATTTATCACATTCCTCACTCATCCATGTCTAAATTGATTAGTTGGCTTATCCTAATGCATGGAATGATAAATCTATCAACAATAGTAACATTTAACCCATCAAAAAATTTAACCTTTGTGTGCCTCAAATTGTCTTCAAATTTTAGTTATTTTTAATAGTAGAATCACACAACTTCATGGATGAACAATCTTAGATTTGAGAGAAAATATCCCCCTTCCATTTTTTGCAAGTTGTACCCTTCATCTTTCTAACATTATTAGAATACTTTTCGTGATGATAACACTATGTAATGATATGGGATAAAGTTGATGTAATAATTCATTTCTATTATTATCATATTTATTTATTGAGATGTAATCAAAGAAGTAATCAAAATATTTACCTCCTTTTATTGATTTGGGATTTTTTAAGAGATTTAGAGAAATATTACTATTCTCAAAATACATATTATTAACATAATAAGATTAAACTAAATAATCTTTCATGAATTCATGTTCATATATATGGTTGTCTTTTAGACCATTCTCATATGGAAATATCTCCATATTTTCAATTCTTAAAATCTCAATAGAAATTTCTTGGAAATTATTTGAAACCATTGGAATATCTTCTCAAATTATTGAATCTTCCCCTTCATCATGCAATGTTGATTTCTCGTTAAATTCATTATACCAAGTACTTTCTTGATGTGAGAGCACATTAGAGATTTTAGACACTCGTTTCTTGAAACCTTCTAATATTACACCTAAAATTATAATTTTTATACCATGTTGCATCCTAATCCCTTTTCCTCATTTCATGATAATCCCCCTTTTCATTTACCACCACCAATCAATTAGATAATTCATGTTATCTAGTTCAATAAGCTAATACTTACCTATTTATCCCAAAATAAATTTATTTTTACTAATTATTTATAAATAATTTTTTTTAATTATCCACTAATATTTCATCATAACTCCACATTCTCTTCTAATTTTAACCCATGCATAACTAATTAACTAAAATAAATAAATAAATAAGACTAATTATCCTCAATAATTTTAGAGCCCACTAAGGAGCCCTCATAACTCTTGACTATTCTTAGTCAATGGATATTATCCACTCATCTCAATCAATCTTAGCTATCCATTCAAGATCAAATCCTCACCATTCACATCCTCATCTAGAAATATATAAATCAAACCTCATCCTTCATCAAATTATAAATGGATGATCAATCTATAGGTACATGATGTTTTTGATTATGGGTAAAGTAGGTTTTGAAGGGACCTGAAACACTTTACAAGCAAGTTTAGTTGGGATCCAAAATCCAAACCACAAGAAACACTGCCAAAGATAATACAAGACAACCAACAACCAACCAAACAACAAAAAATCTGCACAACAAAAATAGATTTAAAGCAAGGAAAACTACAAGCACTAGCCATAAGCTAGATCAAAACATTAGAAGTGCTTCCTAAGATTTAGATATTGAATTGTATCACTAACACCAATCTTTAAATGGGAGATTAAATCCATAAAGAAAATTAGGCAACAACAGCTCCCAAACAACAAGGCCAATAAAACAAGATGAGAGGGCTAGGTCCCATCATTGAAAGCAGCAAAGATGATGATGTAGGAAACTCACAACATCCTATCATAATTAGCCCCCTAACATCCCCAACCAACCCAATGAGCCAACCCAAATTCCACTTCAATAGGAGAGGGATCCCCTCTATAGAAGAAGATGCCATGAACACCCAATACACTATAGCCACACCTCTCCATAAAACACTTCCACATCAATAGGAAAGTCCACCACCTCAATAGGGGATGCAAGAGAGAGAACCAATATAAAAGTGAGCTCCCCATCACTTCCACAAAACCTATCTCTACCTCAAAAGGAGGGGTTTCCACCTCAATAAAAGAAATTGATTGCATAGATAAGAAGAGAGTGAACAATCTAGTAGAAGGGGAAAACATGACATCTAATGGTAATCCGAGTAATTGGGTCTTCAAAAAAAACATTGAAAATATCCCAACCATAAACACAAAATCAACAAGGGAAAACACATATCCTTTGAGCACCTCCAACCAGGAAACCACAATCAAAGCATCTTCCAAATGACAATAAATACTTAATCCCTTCAATATAAGGGGCTTTAGCAAGCACAAGGGATACAAACTAGTGCCTTGAAGGAGAAAGAGCACCCAAAACTTCTTAGGGTAAAATGATCCCTCCAACAACAAAGAGAGGGGAAACAAAACCCAAATCGCCTTGATAGAGTCATGGAAAGCCATATAGCAATCCAAGCTCAGTATAACATATTTCATAGCCAAACCTAGTAAAACCAATCTTAGGAGAACAACATTTCCCACAAAAACAACCACTAGTAGAAAGGCAGCCATGGCCCATAACCTTAAACCCAATAGCTAGCCATTAACACCCAACAGAACAACATATAAAACAAACAACAATAGAGAGAGCTTAGGTGGGTATGGGGAAACAATGCATGAAGGAGTTAGGGAGAAGGCCAGAATAAGAAGCACAACATTTTCCCCAACACATTGGTCAGAACCAAAGATATACCACTCCATTGATAAGACCCCCACAAGGGACCCAAAACACACACCAACAGGCTCTCTCGTAGCCCAAATGCACCATACGCAGCCAACAAAACATGAGCATTTTTGAAGTAGCCAAAACCCAATAACCATTCATCAACACCCATTAGAATAGTGTCCAAAACAAACATCAATAGAGAGATCCCAAGAGGGCAAGGGGAAATGTAACGTAGGAAGGAGTCAATGAGAAGGCTAGAACAAGAAGCACAAAATCTGCCCCAACATGTTAGTCAAATCCAAAGATAGACCACTCCACTAAAAAAACCCTTGTAAGGGACCCAAAGAACACACAAACAAGGCTCTCCCATAGCCCACACGCACCACAAGCAGCCAACATAATGCAAGGAAATAGGTTCACACAACAAAGTGAACTGACAACAGCATCCACATGACCAACTGCATCCCAACAACATGGAGACCCCAACATAGCATCTGTGAAGTAGCCAAAACCAAACAACCATTCATCAACGTCTAGTAGAACAACATCCAAAACACACAACAATAGAGAGAGCCTATGAGGGAAAGGGAAAACAATGCAAAAATGATTGAAGGAGAAGGTCAGAATAAGAAGCACAAAAATTGCCCAACACGTTGGACAGAGCCAAAGATAGACCACTCCACTAACAAAACCCCCATAAGGGACCCAAAGCACACACCAACAAGTCTCTCTCACAGTTCCCAAACAAACCGTAAGAAGACAACAAAATGTGAAGAACAAGGTTCACAAGGTGAAGTGAACCAACAACACCAACCATGCGACCGACCACATCCCAACACCATAGAGAACCCAACACAGTATCGATGAAGCAGCTAAAACCCAACAACCTACCATCCACACCTATCAGAATAACATTTGCATCATTTGGTTAAAACTCTCAATCTCCCTCTCCCTTTGAAGATTTCAAACACCCACTCCCACCACTCTTCTCGGTCTCTAGGTATGTGATTTTTAAAGAGAAACCAACTTTTCCACATTAAGTATTCAAGATCATATCAACACATTTAATGTTGGACTCGATAATATTTTGTTGATTTTACTTTGTATTTGCATTCCTTGTTTTCCCTATCTAAGGTGTTCTTAGTTTTGGTAGGGATCTTATATCGTATTTAAATTCCTATTGTTCATTCCAAATCTAGGGTATACATATCTAGCATGGTCAATGGGACCTTTTCCTTTTTCTAACTTTATTTTTGTAGGTTTTTATAGCTTGTTTTGATATGCTTTGCTTGGAGCATTTTTGTCAATTGTGATTCTACATATCACTTGCATTAATTGGCACTTTGACATGAAAGAAATTGTTAGGAATTAGGTGTTATACACCTTGAATAATGTTTATAATGTTTAATTTATTATTATGTGTGTGGTGCACCTAGGGATTTAGAAGTATGGGCATCACTAGGAGTTAATATTCTTGAAGCCACTTTACATTGTATGTAACATTGGGACATAAATGTAAGTTGTAAAAATGCATTTAATTAATATTGGGGAAAGTAATTTAATTAAGTATCCAATATTAAATGTGGGTATATGGTTACGTAATCTCATCATTTCAGTCACATGGTTTTATGTAATACCACTTGGTGGTTTTGTGGGAGCTTGTTTCTATAAAAGAAAATACAAGTGTAGTTGTTTAAGATTTCAAACACCCACTCCCACCACTCTTCCCCATCTATAGGTACATGATATTGATTTAAAGAGAAACCAACATTTCCACATTGACTATTCAAGATCATATCAACACATTTAAGGTTGGATTCAGTGATATTTTGTTGATTTTACTTTGTATTTGCATTCCTTGTTTTCCCTATATAAGGTGTTCTTAGATTTGGTAGGGATCTTATATTTTCTTTAAATTCCTATTGTTCATTCCAAATCTAGGGTATACATATCTAGCATGGTCAATGGGACCTTGTCCATTGTCTAACTTTATTTTTTGTAGGTTTTTTATAGCTTGTTTTGATATGCTTTTCTTGGAGGATTTGTGTCAACTGTGATTTTGGGTATCATTTGCATTAATTGGCACTTTTACATGAAAGAAATGGTTAGGAAATAGGTGTTGTACACGTTGCATGATGTTTATAATGTTTAATTTATTATTATTATGTGTGTGGTGCACCTAGGAATCTAGAAGTATGTGTATCACTAGGAGTTAATATTCTTGGGGCCACTTTATGTTGTATGCAACATTGGGACATAAATGTAAGTTGTAAAAATGTATTTATTTAATATTGAGGAAAGTAATTTAATAAAGTACTGAATATTAAATGTGGGGACATGGTTTTGTAATATCATGGTTTTAGTCACATGGATTTTGTAAGAGTTTATGGTGAACTCCTCAAACACCCCAAGATCACCTACAAGACAAAATAACTTCCACAAGGGAGAAATGATAGAAATAGCATGCTATCATTAAGATGCAAGAATGCCAAATTTAATATAGCAAATTACATATGATGCCTTGCTTATAGGCAAGGTGGTGAATAGGATTAGACAAGATCATGACAAGTGCCTTAATCCTATCACAAAGACAACAAAGACATAACAACCTCAATGCAAATATTAAATGCATGAGAGAATTATTAAATTCCTAGATACCCTAAAAGTGAATAATGAGATGTGGCCCCATTATAACTAACTTCTATAAAAGACAACTAGGAAACTTAGCTCCTAAGTAAACTTATAATAATGTGAATAGGTCCTCACTAATAACTAGTTAGGAAATAACCCCATTCACACCAACACCCCCCATAAGTGCAACTTAGGGAGTGTAGTTATTATGAAAATGATGCAAAGATGCAATGATGGGTCCCGACTACTAGGCCATGTTAGGTACCCATGTACAAATGAAAATGCAACTCTTACAAATGAAGAAAAGGAGAAAACCTCATAGGACAAAACTCCTCCCCAAAAGAGATATGAAATATAATAAAGATATCCATCACAAATCCAATCAATCTCCATCCACACAAAGGATGAAAAGAGAGACCATTAAGTCCCCCCATAATAGGATAACTTGTTGTAAGAGAAGCCCTGGAAGTACACTATGGAGTAACACTGGAATCCTTAATTCAACAAGCAAGGAAAGATAATTCTATTTGCTAGAAACCACATTAGAGTCACTCAAAGAATCAAGTTTGGAATCATGATAAAGCAACATCAAACCCGATGCCAAAGAACACTAGAAACTCGCAAACTAGCACAACTCTGGAATCTATGAAGCAACAGTTGATTGACAAATGATCTGGAACTGAAATGAAGTGTAGAGAAAAAATACAAACCTAATGCACACAAAAAAGGAAATAGTGCACGTATTGATGAATGTTCACATCTACCTCCATGATGAATGTTCACTAGCATACCCATCTGTGTTAAAGGATCTACTAGAATAATCATATTTCTTCTTAGACTTGTAATATTTCTTTATGTGATATCTCTTACCATAATTCCAACATTTCACCTTAGTCTTAGTAGGATAGTTAGACCCATCACTCTTGGAGCTATAATATCCACTATCTCTTCTTACCCCCTCTATTATTAGACCTACCCCTTACAACCATGTCATCACTAGAGATACCATCCATGATTTTATCCTAATTTATTCACTCAAAAATAGCCCATTGAAATCTTCTAGTTTCGTTGAAGAAAAAATACTATATATTTTAATAAGAAAATTCACTCATGAATTAGGTAAGGAGCATAAAAATATAATGCATTTATCATCTTATATTTTTACTATGATTGATGGTAACCAACTCAAATAAAATTGAAGGAATTGAGGTGATCATTCATTGAAACTCACTATTTCATCTTCAAGGAATGCAACTTCCTTTACAAGAAGAGTTTATTAAACCTAGAATCTTGGATTTATACACTATTCATGTCTTCTTCTATGATGAATAAGCAAAATAACCTTCAAATAAAATAATTAACATATAATATAAGACACAAGTGAATGACACTTATAGCTTTCTTATCCAATCTATTCTAATCCTCATTAAATGTACCTATAGGTTTTACCAAACAATACATCCATATACATTGATCTCTCTTTGTTAGGAGGTCTTCAACCTTCAACTTCCATTTCTCAAATACTTTATCATTGTACTTATAAATTTCAAACCTTGATGTGCTTGTAATAATTTTAACAAAACACTTTCTCTTTGTTTTCATAATATCCTACAAAGGATCTCATGACAACCAATTATACACTTTGATACTAAGTGTTGTAAATTAATCCTTAATATAGATGACTGGTATATTGGGATATTGGAGCACTTTAACATTATGTGATAAAAATGATCATATTTGTTATATAAAGTAATACCCAATTCAAAAATATTCATTAGATGTGAATTTATTAAGAAACCCTTATAAAGAAAAAATACACCAACAAAAGGATATTCACAATGTTATATACCTAGGGATATGATATTTTAATGTTTTTAGATGGATGGAGATGTTGAAATGTGGTACACATCCCTTATGTTAGTTATATTGAGTCATGTGAATAAATTGTGCAATTAATTATATTAGGAGTTGAGTATGCCTTCATTAGGATTACCCTTCCATTGTATTAGTGAGAGGAGGTATATATAAAGTAGGTTATTATCATTATGAAATATGTGTGAAGTATGTTATTTTATTTGGGATCTCTTGGAGATATAGTGTGGACTAGCTTCTTTGATAAGGAGTATTGTATGTTGTTACCCTACCTCAAGGGTTTACTCTATTTTTCCATATATTGGATATTAGGGCATATTGGCCCACACACATCTCTTGTGTTTTGTGAGATCTATCTTTTGCAATATATTATTTCTATTATTATATGTTTGGATCTTACCAAGTGGTATCAAAGTATCAATTTGGGTAAAAGTGGATGAAATAATTATTTTTGAAGATATGCCTATAATTTTCAAATGGCTATGAATTTTTCAACATTTTTTTTATTGAAGTTGAAGGATCATAAAAGGAAGCTATAGTCCAAAAATCAAGTTTTTATCTTTAGGCGAGTTATTGCAATTTTTTGAATTTTAATAAATTCACCCTCTAGGCCACAAATCAAGGTATTTTTTTGAAATTTTTACATTTTTGAAAAGGTCATCAAAATTTATTAGGGGTATATTAATTTCATTTTCTACTTTGAGGTTAGCTTCATCATTTATTGGTCAAATCAAAGTTAAGTCAATTGGATTTGATAGAATGGTTATCTATTGCAAGATTTTTTTTCTTGAATCCTAGCTTCAATGGAGGTTCCTAATTTTGATGGAAGTGGAGATGAATTGGAATGGTGGATCAAATATAAAATATCTAATGGTAAAAATATAACATGAAAAATATTTTTTTGTTTAATAAGAGGTGAACCTAGCACATAGTATTTACCATTGGATGATGATATTTCTTCCTTGGATGAACTAGAACACACTTTCTTAGATAGATGGGCTCCAAAAGAAGAAGAGAAAGAAGAGGATGAAGAAAATAAAGAAGAAGAGGAAGAAGAGGAGGAAGAAAATAAAGAATTGGAGGAAGAAAATGAATAAGAGGAGGAAGAAAATAAAGAAGGGGAAGAAGTGGAGAAATAAAAATAAGATGGAGAAGGAGATGATACATGTGCATGCACTTTAGATCCAAGGAACAAGATTCAATCCTTCAATTTCATGGGTACATTCATAAGGAAAAGGTTATTGTCTCTATAAACCTTAGCAGCAAGTATAACTTTATCGACATGGAATTAGCCAAGAAGCTACATCTACAAGCGAAAAACATCAAGGAAAGTCAAATATTAGGTATGGATATTCAAAATTTTGAATATTTAAAGCTCCATATGGATAAGTATGTTTTACATTCAAAATTTTATGCTTTGAATATGGATGGGTTAGATATTCTTCTTGGTTATCCTTGGTTAGAATCTTTGGAAACAATAAATATCAATGTGCAAGCATTTCATGAAGCTTTGGTATAGAAGGAAAAAATTACCTTACAAGATATTACACATAAATAAGTCCAAAGAAAAGTCAAGCAAGTGAAATTAAAGAATCTCATGAATATTTTAACAATGTTAAAAATTAGATGAAAAGAAAGAGTATCAAGATGTTGAGAAAAATGAAGAGATAAATAATTATACTAAGGAATCACTAAGAAAAGTGGCAAGAAATGGTGAAGAATCAAATAAGGTTTTGATAATAGAAAAGGGTGAAATATATAGGAATCTACATCATTGTGAGAGGAAAGAATCATGGAGGAAAACATCATGGATCATACATGATAGTATATGGAATTGACAAGAAAATTACTATGGGCCTATGTATGAAATCAAAGAAATAATTATATCAATCAATAGTATCATAGAAGTAATGGCTACTCAAGGAAGAAAATGAGGAGTCACTATGATAAGGAATGAAATAAAATGGGTACAAAAGAATATGTTTCAAGAATGGGTTATAAGAAATATCAAGAAAAAGAAACAAGGATCAATTATGGATGGTTAAATGATTGGTCATGGTATCATATTTATCATAACTTGTGACAATCATACTATTTAGCTTCTTATGTTTCAAGGATGAAACATCTCAAGGAGGGATGGCATGTTATGTACCTAGGGATATGATATTATAATGTATTTAGATGGATGGAGATGCTGACATGTGGCACACATCCCTTATGTTAGTTATATTGAGTCATGTGAATAACTTGTGTAATTAATTATATTAGGAGTTGAGTAAGCCTCCATTAGAATTTCCCTTCCATTGTATTATTAAGAGGAGGTATATATAAAGGAGGTGATTATCATTATAAGATATGTATAAAGTATGATGTTGTATTTGGGATCTATTGGAGATATAGTGTAGAGTGTCTTCTTCTAGGAGTATTATATGGTGTTACTAACAGAATTGACTGATTCAATCCACAACTCCCATGAAACACCTGCAAGCAATTACCTATCACAATATAGAAAAGATCAACAAGCAAGATTGTGCTCAATAACCCAAGAATTATTATTGATGCAAATAACTTGAACAAATTTATAAATGAATGTGCATGCTTATAAGCAAAGCACAAGCAAACCCTACTTGCTAATTAACAAGATAGTGACAAGTGTATTAATCTCATGCAATGAGAAAACTTATCTTAAATTTAGTCTAATCTAATAATAAGGATTAAACTAAAGATTAAAATGCAACTCCTAAGTTTAGCTTAAGTGAACTAAAGTAAAAAAGCCTCTAATAATTAATTGATGATTAATTAATTATCAAATAATGACTTATTTACTCCAACACCCCCCCTTAAGATTAACTTAGGGAGAAACTAAACTATTGATAAAGGAAGCTAAATGAATGCATAATGGGTCTTAGCTACAAGGCCTGATGAGGTACCCATGTACATAAATGAAACTCTCATGACTGGAGAAAAGGAGAAAACCACATGGGAAAAACTCCTCTCCAAAAGAGAAAAAGAAATGACTGTACTAGAGAAAGAAGGATAGAAGGAGGACTCAATGTGACCCCACAAGAACTGCTTCTGTCATTCAAGTGTAATAGATGTCCCCTTGATAGGAGAGATAAAATGAGGATATGAATCCCCCCCACAAAGAAAGAGCTCTGATACCATGATGGAATTGACTAATTCAATCCATAGCTCTCATGAAACACCTGCAAGCAATTACCTATCACAATATAGAAAAGATCAACAAGCAAGATTGTACTCAATAACTCGAGAATTATTATTGATGCAAATAACCTGAATGAATTTACAAATGAATGTGCATGCTTATAAGCAAAGTACAAGCAAACCCTACTTGTAGATTAACAAGATAGTGACAAGTGTATTAATCTCATGCAATGAGACAATTTGTCTTAAATTTAGTCTAATCTAATAATAAGAATTAAACTAAAGATTAAAATGCAACTCCTAAGTTTAGCTTAAGTGAACTAAATTAAAAAATCCTGTAATAATTAATTGATGATTAATTAGTTATCAGATAATGACTTATTTACTCCACCAGTTAACCTACCTCAAGGGTTTCTCTGTTTTAGTATATATTGGATATTAGGACATATTGGCCCACAAACATCTCTTATGTTGTGTGAAATATATCTTCTTCAATATATTATTTTTATTATTATATATTTGGATCTTATTGTTGGACTAATAGCCAACATCTCCCTTCAGATTTGGGACATGGACTAACTACCTCCTATGGATTCGTTTATCTCTAACGTTTGTATTGAACATTAATAGGTGGATATTTTGGCGCAACAAAAAACATGTTCCAACACTTACCACACAATTTTATTATTCAAGAAAGTTAAATCTAATACAATTAATCACTTCCACATATTGTATCAATATTTTTAGACTAATAACATACAAAATCTAACCAATAGTTCACACCTTCAAGATATAACATTATGGACTAGTATCCAACTAATAAAACCATATCTAATATTTTTCCATCCACATAATCAGATAGATATATCCGCATAACTATTATTAATGATTTTCAAATTTTTAGTTGTCTAAATGCTCACATGGAATACAAAGAGTAACACAAACATCTCCTATGCATATCACAGTATTGACATGTTGGGCATCACATGAAGCATGACTTCTCCATATAAATAATTATTGCATGTAATAAGTTCCATTGTTTTTCACACTTGGTCAAATGTTGTTGAATTGCTCATCTTGAACTATGTACATGTCTTCCTACACTATAGCCAAATATTAGCCTTGGATTATGGTAGTGGAGATAATCTCCTTATTGAATTTATCTAATTGAGATAGGTCTAAACATCTCCTAGAGAAACACCATGATATTGGTCATTGTGCATCTAATCCAATCATTCCATGAGTGGAACCACATTATTATACACACTTTTAATGACATACCTATAATTATGAAATTGTGAGTTCACCTTTAAAATGACTTGGTTGGAGAAATCTCCACACAAGACTTATACAAGCCACCATAAACTATAAAAATTGAGACTCATTACAACATTTTATAGTGCTCTATAAGTATTGATCAATCTATTAGATAACTAGAAACATGAACTTAGGACAACCTTTCCAAGAACTCTCTATAAGTGAATAGCACGAGAAAGTTACAACAATTAGGTGGGAGAAGGTGTCACTAGTCATGATTCATTGGAAAGTTTTTTGGAAGGAGGCTCATTGTTGATGGGATTAAAAACCAATAATGAAGTGGAATGAGAGGCAATAATAACTAAGCTTTATTTGGCCATGATGAAAGGATGCAAAAATTTGTTAGTGTAAGGGGATTTAAAAATTTAACATTGGATTATTTACAAAGTATTATCTAAATTAGAAACTATACAAGCTTATGTAATACATTATCACCCACGATAAGAACTATGAAACTATTTCCTTTTCACATTGTTATTAAGAATGCAATAGGCAAGTAGATATGATTTCTAATAAAGGTGTTCATCTTATTCTTTTCACATTATATATGCTTTCTAATAAAGGTGAAAATATCATTACTTTCATATCTATGGCAAGTCCTATGATGGGGGATTGGAAGGGGTTAAATACTCACTACTAATGAGAAATCATTATGGCATTATTTTTAATGTCATTCAATCTCAAGATGTCTAGTATTTTCATAGAAGTGAGATATACTATTAATCTCATGTTCAATGATTTTTATTAATGAAAAGTTAAGGTGGGATTAGTTTAATGTAGGCATGTTTTATTTTCAGTGTATTATGTTCCTTTTTGTACAATATTTATATTGTAGGGTTTTCACGGTAGTTGTTTTAGGATGGCCTATTTCTCAATTAGTGGGTTTTTGAGATGATTATGAAAGAATCATATTTTTTATGTTTTATGTTTTATTTATAGCTTGATGAAAGATTATAGGTGGCAACATGGACCCTCTATGCCATGGAAACATATCAAACCATAAGATCTATAAAATTTTCCATTTTCTAACTTTGTTCAATTGACTTTGGTTAATAGTGTTATTCAAGAAGAGGGATTGGAAGGTAATGATTCCCTTTGGCCCTCTATAATGATTGTTATATATTGTATAAATAAATTAACTTGGGTGACACCTTTAGAAGAGGTGAGGGGTTGATTGAATTTGATGCTTCTTGATAAGAATGGAAAAATAGGTCATGAAGATGTGAATGATGTTAAATAGAGGATTCAACTAACATGGTTGGGCCAAAAAGTATGAATATTCATGGAAATGGGACAAAATTAGTCATGTGAAGACTAAGTTGAGAGAGATTGATATTCGTATGATGTTCTATTAGGATTTGTATAAAATTGTGAAATTTTTAGTTATTTCACACAAAAAGAGCACACTATAAATTACGAACTCCTATAACATTATTTTTTCATTGATTGACAAGGTGTAGAGGGATATTAAACAATTAGAAATCATTCACAGCATCAAATTTTAGGGTTTATATTTTCCTATTGCTAATGGTGAAAGTAACCCAAATTTTATAGTCATGGTAGTTTATGGTTGCAAAAAATAAATGCATGATAGGGATGAGGAGATAGATCTTGAATCTATTGTTAGATATTGGGAGGTTTTTTCTCTTCCTTAAATGGGTTGGTATTGGGTTTTCAATTTTTATGTTTTAGTTCTCTTGGTTGTATCTTGCTTATGTATATGGTTCTTTATGCCTACTATGCCCCTACATGAGTTGTATATATGACATTTTATAAATTTTCCATATTTTTATATTCACTTTTGCTTGTTTCTTAGGTTGATGCCTAAAATAGAAACCCATAATATTATTTAAAAAACCATGTATTTTATTAGTTTTTGTTTTAATCTACAATAGGAAAGGTGAAGTTTAAATGTGTCTTTTAGAAAGATTTACCTTTTTTCAAAAAGAGAGGACCATACATAATTTCAAAATTATATCATTCATGAACCTCCTAATGTGGCCAATGCACTTAAGAGTATTGAAAACCAAATATTATCTATGTATTGTTGGAAAAAAGTTAATGGTTTTATGTTAGCTAATTAAACCATTAATGGTCTTAACAATCTAATGATCACATTCAAGTTTCAAATACTAAAATTTTAAAAAGAAATCATGTTCAATTTTGGAAGGTTTAGATTGTTATTGTCTTAATTTCCAATTATCCCATTTAATGAATTTCTTAGCCACTTTCATAAAATTACATACTATATTCCATATTTTGTTCATGAAAAAATATATTACATAATTCACCACCATGATGTGGTTTTAGTTCACATGAATAAATTTGTAATGGTAATTTTTTCATAACTATGTGAATTTCCAATTAATTATGGGGTTATTGTGAGAAATTATCTCCATATGATCACATAGTGACATATAACATACTCTTGTGTTAAGTTTGGTTCCTTCCCCAATCCCTACCCATTGTCACTTACTCTTTCTTACACACATTCCATTACATTCCTCCTTATCCCTATCTTATATGCACTTACTCACATATATTCACATCATTGATTGGCCCTAATTTCTATACAACCATTCATGATTTAAATATTCTATGTTTTCAGTCATGGGTCATTTTTGCAACATGTGAGAGCAAACTCACACAACACAAATATAGACAAAAGAAAATATATTTTTAATTTACAAAAGTTAAATCTTGTTCTTTTTGTCTAGTTGTAGGAAGCCAAAGTCGTACATGTTGCAACTATTTGTCATTTTTTGGTACTAAAGATATTCACTTGAGAATTACTTCATATCCATTTAATGTTCAATCATGTTTTGAAATTGTAGGGCATCGAGGAGCATTCATAGGAAAATTGTGACTTGGAGCCCTAAAAAAATTAGCATTTTAGATCATAATAAATATCTAGATTAGTTGTACTTTTTTTTGTTGTTTACCATTTTTCTCATTACTATAAATTTATCTAAATCAAGGGGATCAACATAGGAGAATTTGGTTCTTATGATTCAATGACTTCTTAAAGCTATCTTTAAATACTACTAGAATTATATTAGGTCAAATTAGGGCCACATGTTAGATATTGAACATTGTTAATATAAGATTGATCTAGAGTCATAGAATTGACCTACAAATAATCTTAGATCCAGAAAAAATTATAGACATTTTACAAAACAAAGATATCTATTTTTATATCTAGACAATCGAATTTTATGTTGTATCAACTTTTTATCTTCACCATCCCTTTAATTTCTTAAAATAATACTAATTTACATATTTTATCATTTCTAACTATTTGTTACTTCACTCTAAATTAATTTATGTTTTATTTATATACATTTAATTATTTAACCTATATTAACTTAAAAAATATATGTATTTTCCTTTTTTGAAACATATATTATTTGATTTAAAAACCTAAAAGAATTCATATAACTCAAAATACATATAGTTTTGAATAGTAGTAATGGAATTGACTTTTATATTGTATCAATTTTTTATCTTCACCATCCCTTTAATTTCTTAAAATAATACTAATTTACATACTTTATCATTTCTAACTATTTGTTACTTCACTCTATATTAATTTATGTTTTATTTATATACATTTAGTTAATTAACCTATATTAACCTTAAAAATGTGTATTTTCGGAATGGGCTAGGAGATGAATCTGATTGAAAACATCAAGCATTGTGCATGTCTTTTTTTATCAATACTGGGTGCTCCCCTTAGCAACTATTTAACTATAAAAAAAAGTGTATTTTCCTTTTCTGAAACATATATTATTTGATTTAAAAACTTAAAAGAATTCATATAACACTCAAACTACATATAGTTTTGAATAGTAGTAACGGTGCATTGAATGGAACATGCGATTTTTTTTTTGCTTATATCTTATTAGCAAAGATGTTGCATTGGGCTTAGTTGTTCACTCTATTTACTTCATGATAATGCATTATTAGACATGATTTCTAGTTGGATCTACGTTCACATTGTAAGATATAAATCAATTATCTCACATATCCATTACCATTATTTATTATTTGTTTTATGTGGTAAGTTATAACTAATCATTTTTCTTGACAATTATATATTATTTGTTTTTATGTGGTAAAAAAAATTAATGATCTTTTTAAATAATTGAGAGAAATTAGGAAGGATAGTGACCTTGACCAATCTAAAAGGCTTGATCTTTAATGTCATTTCGATCAATAGGATGAACTTTGGTAAACCTTCAAACAAAGAAATAGATTTCATACTCTAGTCTCACATAATAATATAGAGTCAAAACAAATTAACCAATACATCACACACAAAGTGGATACCCTGAACTAACCCATCATCATCCTCATTAAATTTGAGTTTGCCATCACAATCAATCTCTAAAATTTGGTAGCTCTTAGACATTTTGAACACTTGCCATGTCTTTTCAAATGAATTATTTTGTCTTCTTCTCTAAAGGGCACATTGAATCAAAGAAAAGAGGTTTTTGGCCTATATGGAAGTGAACAACTATTCTTTCTCACTGGGACCATCAATTTTTGTGAGGTGGAAACATTGGAACTTTAGGAAAAACAACTATTCTTTCTCACTGGGACCATCAATTTTTCTGAGGTTGAAACACTGGAAATTTAGGAAAAAGAGGGAGACAAGTATCTAACTTAGTTGTTAGAGAATCTTATACAAAAAATGGGAGACCCCATTAAATTATGTACCAAGAACACCATAAAGACAAAAGCAATTTTGTTTGATATCTAGGAGTACCATTGAATGAAAAGAACCACTAGAAGCTTCACATGACTCTTGTGCAGCCTTTTGTCTTTTGCTTACTATACACCCGTGTGCATAAGTTTTTTGGGTTGTGGGATTCCTTTCTTGATATATTGTCTAACTCTCTTGTCTTTCCACGTGTCTTCTTGTCTTTTTAATAATAATAATAATGAGTTTTTAAATATATTCTTGACTTTTATAATTAAATGTAGCTGTTTTAAATGGACCATACTCATCATTGGATTGAATATGAGTTGCATGCACAACGGTGTAATGTAATTTTATTATTATTATTTTGCAGCGAGCTGGATAAACATTTATTGTAGAAAAAGAAGTCAACAAAAATAATAATTTCGATTTTGTTTATTTATAGGATTAATTATAAATAAAAGTAGATTATTAGTTTGTTTTAATTTTTTAATAATACTAATAATATTTTTATAGAGTTATTTTTGTATTTTTAAGGTTGATAATAGATATTTATGGTTTTATTTATAATAGTTGGATTAGTTAGACATGAGGTGAAAGTAAGATTAAGCGTATTTGTTTCGATGTTATTTAATCATATTTATGTTAATAGATTTAGATTTGTTCATTAAATTAATTTTCTTGTCAATTTTAACATAAATTTATTTTTTATTTTGATGATCTTGCATGTGGTGATATTGATATATGCAATCTTGCATATATGGTCATATCCTAGACTTGATGTGCTACAAATTGATTGCTAACACTTAAATTTTATATGCAATAGCAAGATAACAAGGTCATATCCATTAGCTTGTTAAAGCATTTTTGTTGCTTGATCTAGCTGATTTTGATACTAGCAATCCACATAAATTACTACAAAAGGCTAATCAAATGAATTTGATTAAAGGAATATCTATCCCCAATAATACTGTTGCCCTTAATTCTCATTTTGTTGATGATAGCATGCTTTTCATTCAAAATTCTGAATCAAAAATTAATAATGTTTTGGGGATTGTCGATTTCTATTGTGTTGTCTCCGGATCCAAGGTTGCTTAGGATCCAAGGTTGCTCATCATAAAACAATTTTTTTTATGATCCAATTTGATCCAATTCCTCAATGGATTCCTAAGGAATAGAAGCATATTAAGCATGGACAAATTACTCATTATTTGGGAATCCCATTTGGATTGGGTGTCATGTTGTCTAATATGTGGAATTGGTTCTTAAATAGGTTGAAAAACAAAATTTTCACTTGGGGAAAAAAATACCTTTCTCTTGCTTGCTGGTAAAATTCAAGTGTTCAATCAAATATTCTTGGCCTCCCATGTTTATTATCCTTCATGTTGGATGCCCTCCAAAAAAGGCTATGATGATTTAATTAGAATCATTCAACAATTCTTATGGTCGAATTGGGATGGTAAAGCCAGTTTTAAAACCACATCTTGGTTGCATTGCATACAACCTAAGGACAAAGGTGGGTTAGGCTTAGTTGATCCCAAAACACAAGGGACCTGCTTATCAACTAAATGGATAGTTAGAGTTGCTTCTAGAGATGAACAATGGAAAATCCTTGTCCACCATCTTATTATCCATGTTGTAATGAATAATAAGTGGCAAGGAGTTGGCTAGTTGGATAAGGTGATTCTTGCACCTTTCTTTCAAATTAAGGCATCTTTTCCTCTTCAGTCAATTTGGAAGGCATGGCAACAAGTTTGTAGTTTTTTGAATTGGAGGTGGGATTCCCTGCATTATGGATTCAACTTCTCTACTTCCTCTATCTGGTGGAAAAATCTTGTTCAATACCATGGGAAACCTTTGGTCGTTATCTTTCCTAAGCAATCTTTGTATCTTTTCAAGAAGGGTGTTCATTGCTTTGGAGATATTTGGGACTTTAATACTCTTGATTGGTCTAACTGACAATTGATCAAGAAATCTTTTAAATTAAACAACAAAATTCAAAGGTTTGTGATATTTGTGCAGTTGTTGGTTCCTATGGAATTACTCTTGAAGTTGTGTACTCCTTTATGTTGCAATGTTCAAGTAGGGATTGCCAATGGCTTGGCAACTACTAGTTCTTTAGGTTCCCTTTGAAAAAGATCTATTTAAAATTACTACCTAAGGTGTCACATAATCCGAGACTTAATATGAAATGGAAATGTAGATTTCATGAAAAGAAATGGAAGAGCTTGAGTGCTCAAATCTAGAATTCTAAAGCTAAGGCCAATGCACAGATTTTAACTTGGAAAATTTTGCATCATAAATTGCTAGTAGGATAGATTGAAAATTCTGAAACTCCAACCTGCATTATGTCCTTTTTGTTAGCATAATGAAAGTTTGAAGCATATTTTTTGGGACTATATATAGGAAAAATGAAAATGGAATGTAGTTTTTGGGCTTCTCCCTGCTATTTTTGAGCATGTGTTATACTGGAAGGAAGTTGTTCTAGGGATTGGTTTTCATAATAATTTGGTGGTTGGCTCTATAAGACAAACTATTTTTCTTAACACTTGGAAAAGTAGATGTTCATCAATGTTTGCTAATCATATTGTTCACCAAGAAGTGGAAATGTGAAAGTTTTACTCTGACATCATTCTACAGTTTATATTTTTGTGTTTTCAGTTAAAAGGTGACACTAAGGAAGAAGCAAAACATAGGAAGCACTTGGAGAAGATTAAATATTAGTTCCTATAGCTTCATGATGGGGATATTCAATGTTCCAGATAGCTGCAAAGTTTGTTCAAATTCAGATTGAAGTGTTGCTCCTTCATATTGTCATTTTGTTGTTGCTTTCGTTACATGTTAATATTTTTACTATAAAGCAAGGTTGTTGTAACTGTTATGCTAGGCAGATTTTGTAAGGCTTTTGTACAGTGCTTTGGTATATTAGATGGTTGTAACTATTAGCTATTTTATTTCTTCTTTTTGCAGTTCCTTTTTGAACTGTGTTATTCTTTATGTAACTACAACTTCTTTTAATACAAAAAATATATTAATTTAATGATTTTTAAAAGCCTAGATCCTTCATGAATACATTCTAGGAGAATATAGGTTTCTTATATGCAAGAGAAACTCATCTCCAAATAAAATCAGTAATGCTTCTTATGATTTATTTTTAAAAGAATTTATAAGATTAGGATCAATATTTCTACCTTTAAGTTGTTTTTCTATCTTCAACAATGGTCCATAGATTGATGGCGATGAACTATACCTTTACTGTAATTTTCTCGACTGCATGTAGCATGTACACCTTGTTCATTGTGAAGATGTACAACCTCATCTAGAAGAATTATTTGTTTTTAACACAAAGAAAAAAATATATTAATTTTTATTAAGAAAAAGAGAAAGAAAGTAAAAAGAAAAAAATAGTAGATGCAATAGATAAAATGCTACATTTTCTTCTTTTTGTAACAATAATCCAATATTTTATATAAATATATTATAAAATTCACAAAGAAAATTAAAAACATAAAATTAAATAATTTACTAATTATTACTTCTATAAAAAAAATTGCATATATTTTTCTTCAAAACTTTTACATATAAAATAACAATGTCCTCTTTTACTTTATTTATTTCAATCAATATAATATAATACATATAATGTAAATTATTTTAGCTTTATTTATTGGTCGATGGATTCAAATATATCACACAATAGAAATATGCCTGTTTTTATTGAAAAAAATTAAACATGTTTTCCATTTCAGAGGGGTAGCATGTGGTTAAAATTTTTGAGGAAACTATATCACTATGAGCTCGTAGATTTCTTCTAGTGGTTGGAAGAATTCATGGCATATGGGGCCAAGTAATATGTAAAATTTTTGGCCAAATTTTGTTTAGTTTTACAGTAGAAGGCTTAAAATAATGCACTATTTTTTGGGAATGTAAAACGACGTATTTTTTTTGTTTGGACAATTTGGTATTTTCGAAAAAACCTTAGTCTAGAAAAGCAAAATGTTCATTGCAAGTTGAAAGAATCGTATAAGTATAGCCCAGGACTTTTATATCCTAAAGCGAATTATTATTATGATAATATGAATTATGAAGTTTCAAAGTAAAAATAGTTTGTTATTATGTTCTCTTGTAAATGAATTCGGTCATTTATTTGCATCAAATGTCCAATTCCATTTTTTGGAAGTTGATTTCTATAGTTTTTTTCCACAAATGAAATGGTTGTTTTCTATGGATCACAGATCCCAAACTTGAATGATGTTAAGCAATTGGGGTATTCAAATTATTTCTAGATACTCAATTTAGGATTGTTTGAGTGTTTAGAAAAATGTTCTTCTCAAAGAGATGTGTTTTCTTATGCTTAGGATTTTTAATGCCTTGTGATTCAAGACGAAAGTATCTAAATTTGATTTAGCGCATGTATTTTAGGATTTTGCCAAGGGTTATTTTGGAAATTTGGGTAATTTCATTTAGTTTAGGGAGAGGGATTAGTGTCATGTGACTCTACTTTGATTTAGCGCAATGTGGGTTAATAAGTCTTGAAATCAAAAATGGAACCCAAGAGATTTAATATGGAAAATATATGTGAGGAGTTAAAATAGACCAGGGTCACATCCAAAATTGAAATTGACAGCGTGCATGGATAATGCTCAAATTTGTGTAAGTATTTATCTTAGTAGCATGTAGTAGGGACAAGACAAAAGACCAAAACCTAAATTTTAATTGTAGGTTTAGAAATGAATTGAGATTCAATTAGGGTAAACCAAGGCTGATATTTGAGACATTGAGGAAACATACTCCGTACCAAGGATATTTTCATTATAGACCATCTTGTGGGTCAAATTATTGATTTTTTTGTTTCTGATTTCACTTAAAGGGTTTCCTTATTTTCAATGTACAATAAAGGGTGGGAGTGGTGGTGTGAGAAATGTTGAGGAATATGTGAAGTTTTTCTCTTTCCTTAGTCAGAATCTTTAGCGTTAGGAAGTATTACCCATCTATAGAGCAGGCCATGCTTTGAGGGGTTTAGGAGTATAGAATACTGTTTTGAGTAATTGTGCTTTACCACTACCAGATACAACTGAGCCTTGATTATTCCTTTGACTATGAACCTCTTGAACCTTCTTACTTCTTAAGATCTATTGCCAATCCCTTCACTACCAACCCCTTTAATAGCAGATAAAATTCTTGTTTCCAAGTTATTCCATTTATTTCCTTGGTTGCTAATTAAGGATATTTTATATTGGTCAATACCATGGTTTGCAAGTAGATTTTCTACCCTATTTGCTTCTCGATATATATGGCTAATCGATTGTAACTACACTTCTTGAAACAATTCCCTTATTTTGGATATTTTGGACTACAAATTCTAGTCACCTATTTGTCCACTTATAATGGCATTTATGCTAACTATCGAGTCACATTCCAACTCAATATTTGTCAAGCCTTTTTCTTTTCATATTAATAACCCTCTTAGAATCCCTTCAATCTCTATTGCATTATTTGTGGATATCGGTAGCTTTGCTAATAATGTTGCAACTAATTGGCCTTCCTCATTTTATATTATGCATCCAATACTTGACTTCCTTGGATTTCCCTGAGAGGCCCCATCTGTGTTTAGCTTTAGTCTTCCCCTTGGTGGAAGGTTCCATTTAGCCTTCAATATTTTCACCTTAGGATATGGGGAAAATAGGTAGAAAGGAGGGACCTTGAGTAACTTCCATCTCTTCATAAGGTCATCATCCCAACCTATGAATTTTAATTTCCTCTACATTTCAATATGAGAATTCATCCATTCTTCTATGTTCCTTTCTATGATGGATGTTGGTTCACTTATTGACTTTGACTTTTCCTGAAATATTCTTTTGTTTCTTTCTTTCCATATATTTTGAATCATGATAGATGGGGCAACCTACCATATTTGGCCCAAAATGCTTCTTTTTTGAATGAGGGACAACTTATAAAAAAATCCCATAGTTTATTACTTCTCAGAGTGGCCCATCCTAGTTTTTCTAGTAACCAATCCCAACCTTCCCCAACATAGGGATAATTTAGAAGTAGATGATATGTATTTTCTTCACTTTTATTGCACAAAACACACCAATTGGGGCCTTCAATTCCAATTGTCTTCAGGCGATCACTGGTTAGGATCCTACTATGGAGTGTTGTCCATGTGAAGGCTCTTGTCTTAGGTAATACCCAATGACCCCAACATAGATTACGAGGCCATATTGTATTCCCTTGCTTCATTTGGATCTGGTAACCGAACTTAACAAAGTGGCTTCCAGACTTCACTCCACACCATATTATTCTATCCTTCTATTTGTTTAGACATACTTTTCTTTCTTGTAGAATTTTTGTAATCCTTTTCTTTGTTGTTTATTCCACAAGGAGGGAATGAAAGTTCTGCCATTTTGTTGGCGTAACAACTAACACCTCTGGAGTATAAGTTGGTACGGATAGCTATGCACACTACGCAATGAGTGCTCTTCAAATTAGGAGGGGAAGCTCCCTCATTGTGCTTGACAAAAGTACTTGCAAAGGAAAATAAACTAAACTATCTCCTGTCTTTTTGCTTTAGCTGTAGAGATACAAGGCTTTCTCGAAAACTATATACGTTGCAGCTGAGTATTTTATGGTTTCGCAGTATTACTAACTACAACTAGGATTAATGATTAAATCTATCCAGTTTCCTCAAGAAAATAGAGCATGAGGAAATGGAGCAAGGATAACTATCTGACGATAAACAAGTATAGATTCTCTACTTGAAGGCAAGGTGCAACATCTATCAACTCAATCTAAACAAGTTTATTGGTAACAACATCACACAATAAACTAAGTACGAATTCTCAACTTGAAGGCAAGGTGGCACATCTATTAGCTCAATCCGAATAAGTTTATTGTTCACAACAACACACGATAACCAAGTGAAAATTCTCTACTTGAAGGCAAGGTGGCACAACTATCATCTCAATCTGAACAAGTTTATTGAACACAAAATAGATTTGATCTAACTAAGGAAAGAATTCACCATTATAATTGCATGAAACCCTATGTGGCATAACAATTCTTTATAATAGCAAAAACGCATGAACAGATACAAAAAGAGCAATATTGAGGGCAAGGTAGGCACAACATATATTTCTCTCTCGTGCAAAAGTTCGTGAATAGATACAAAATAGCAATACTACAGGCAAGGTGGGCACAACATGTATGCTATCACGTAAAAGTTATGTACAAATGAGAAAAAGCTCTTATTTATAGACATCGAAAGGTGTAGGGAACCCTAAAATCACCTTGAGTCAACTACAGTCTTGCAATGCATGCAAAATTTATTGCTAAGCCCTAATAAAGTAAACTATACAGTTAACTGGAAAACTACCATCAGTTAACCAAAACATCTAATCTAAAAATGGACAATTGTGCAAGCATGCATGTCCTTATTGAAAGCATGTTAACTGGAACACTACCATCAATTAACGTAAAACCCTAAATAAAACTCCAAGTGAATAAAGCTGATCTCAAAATAGATATACATGTGATGAAACAGTGAGTTAACTTGAAAGGGTAACGCCAAGTTTAACTCCTGTGTGTAATGTCTATTCTGAGAGGTGGGAACTGAAGTCTACTGATCGTGATCTTGAACAACCAATCCCTCAATTAGATTGTTAACTGCATCAACATCTGAATGTCAGCAACTTGAGTAATCTCGACAATCTTTGCACACTCAAACTAGCATTTCACTGAATTATAACTTTGGCGGCTCCGTAATTGAAGTGATGGCCACTATCTCTTCTACGGCTTGAGGTTTGACTGCGCACACTCTAGTTGTGAGAAATGCAAACGAACTTGATGCACAAGCAAAATTCCAACAGTATCAACCCTCTAAACTGGCTTTGGAAGACAATCGGCTATACGAGACATGCAACCATATGGACTTGAGTGACCACGCATGTCAACCCTCTACACGCACTTGATACAAATCGGTCTCAACTTTTCTAATGAAATCGTGAATTAAGACCGATTTGGTCTTGAATTCAGTCTGTGTGAACTGCACTCTGAAAAACTCGCCTGTTGACTGTGAACTCAACTATATTTTGACAAGATTTGTGGAAAGCTAAAAATAGCCTGCTAAAGAGTTATTTTCGGCAAAAAAAATTGAGATATGGGTTTTGTCTAGAAAAAGATTCTAAGACATCCCAGAACATCAGAAATGCGAAAATTTAATTTCTACTCGACCATGCAAAGAGTTTTCAGTTGAGAAAATTAGAAACTCGAGAATGAATGTTCTGAAGTTAAAAATTCCTGAAAAATCAAACGCACGATTTTAATTCAAGGAAGTTATATAGAAATGATCCAGATGTTCAGACTTGTCAAATTTGCCAATTTTAGGAACATGCGAATTGTATTTTGAGAGAAATTTGAGAATCAAGGAGGAGAAAGACTTTTATATGCTCTTTCTTCTGTGAAAATCGCCCCTCTTCTTCAAATTTGCTGATGAATATGAACTGAAACCTGCAAAAGAATAAGTTTGAAAAAATCGCCCCTGCAAACAGATGAAGAATTTTCCTTTGCTTGCTAAAATTTGCTTTTGCTCTAAAAATTACGAATTTTCCTTGAAGAAATACGAATTTTTCTTGAAAAACGCGCCTTTTCCTTGAAGAAAAATGAATTTTGTTTGAAAATATGGATTTCTCTTTAAAAATACGATTTTTTCTTGAAGCTTGGTGAATAATAAATGAAGATACCATGTTTAAATAAAGAAAATTCGCATAATAAATGAACTGCAAGATTTCAAAACCCTGATTGAAATAGAAATCCTCTGATTGGACCCTTTTCAGTTATACTGCCACTGACTCAGAGTTCGAAAATAAATAATAATAAAACATTTATTATCGTGCAATTCAAAATCTTAGCATAAAGAGGGCGCCAACTTTAGAAAATCGCCATTTAATGCTAAAAATGCAAGAATAAATATTAAATATTATTTAACTTCAGTTGACAAACTGAATGAAGCTTTGAGATTCACTGGCGAACTTCACCGATTCTGAAAAGTCATCATTTGAGCTCATAGGCGTCCATTTGCTCAAATTATTACACTTTTTATTAACTTCCTACTTTGTAGTTGACTACAAAGTTACAACTGGCCATCTTCGACACTGATTTTCGGGTGACCAGATGATGCTGAGACTGAACTGAGATATTCATCGCGAAGCCTGCTGAGCAAAGAAGAAATGTTTGTTGGGAGTCATCACTGCAAAATCCATCATTTAACACCTCAAAAAATTAGGCGCCCTTGATTAAATTCATTTACAGGTGCTAGACTTAACCATTTTCCTAAACTGCCATATGATACTTCAAACAGCTGCTGACAGCGAACAATGAACCCTGCTGACAGGCAACCAAGTTCACTGCGTGACTGGAGATATTTTGCATCCAACGGACATACGTACATCATCTGAAAAGTGCATTAAGGGCCTGAACAGTAAAAGCGCCCCTGAGCTACAGTTGCACTGGCACCGTTTTGACGAAAGTTGAACTTTCATCCAGATGCCCTATTTTGACCTCCAATATTTGGAGCTGGGATGACCCTATTCGAGCACTGTCTGTTTCAATGCGTAGCTAGAAGGATCTACAAGAGACATCTCTAGAGGTGACGAAGCAAGAAAACTGCTTCTAAGACCTCAAAAATGCAAGTGAGTATTTTATTTAAAATATACGCTCCATACTTGGCCATTTTCTGGATGTCTTCACTTTTCAGCATTTTATAAAGACCTCGCACGTATGAGTGTTTTCCAAATCCTGAAGGCTGACAGCTAGGCTCGTTGAATAGATAAAGTAATTACTCTTGAATCCCGTGAAGACTTCGAAAGCAAACAACTTCATCAGACAGGCCTAAAGGCTAGGCGCCTCTGGCCTATAGAAATACAATGAAAATTTTATGCTAGTCCGCCCATGAAATTACGTGCTTGGTAGAAACTCTGCCACGATCTTTCAGAATGTCGGATCAACAGGCAACTTGGTGCGTTGCGAAGCTGGACTAGAGTAGTACTGACGTAAGGAAGACCTCATCAACAAATTGGATCATTTCAAGGGTCATTTTGACAAGCGCCCCTGAGCTATAGTTGCACTGGAAACACAACGAAGAAGCTCAAAGATGTGAAATCTCTATTATAAGCTCATCTTCAGACGTCAACTGCTAGAGCCCTGGGACTCGGATGACTGCGTTTGATAGCTTGTCAGATAAGCAGACTAGTCGTGAAGAGATTGACTGCATCAGTCATCAAAAGTACCAAGATCCAAACCTCCTTTAAGAAGGGCGCCCTCAAGCTACAAGCGCGCTTTTGCTGGAAAAGAACAAGTTTCCACAATCTGGAACTTTGGAATCTTCAACTTCTGTCGCCAATTGCCAGAGTTTCAAGTCTCAGAAAACTTCGATGGATAGCTTATCGGATAGGCAGACCAATTCTGAAGAGATTGACTGTATTTATGGGCATTTGCAACAAGATCTTGACCCTCAAAAAGAAGGGCGCCCCTGGGCTACAGGTGTGCTTTCTTGCTTTTCTTTGAGAAATCTTCATAAATTAATCACTAAAAACTCCTTTTTGACCACTGAAATGATCATGCGAAAGCATAGTTGTTGTCGTGAAGTGCTTCTTCTCGTGAAATGCTCCGTTCTAAGTATCCAATTCAGGTTCTAATCAATGAAATGATGCCTTTAACTGACAAACTATTGACAAAACTCCATGCTTGATATTGCCCAAAAATTGTACTTGACATCATTTTAGCAAGATTTAGACTCTTTTAAACAAAATGCCTTGATGAAGCAAAAATTTTGGTTTTGGGTACAACACATTTACAAATATGTTTTCATCAATCTTTGCATAATCACGAACATATCTCCCTACCCTACAACTAAGGGAAGGGATATGAGCCATCAGCTATGGATATTCTACTAACATCTTGTATCCTCCCCATGAATCTTGCCAAAAGTCTACCTTGCTTTCATCATTTATTTTCCATTTTAAGTGGTTTGTGATTATATGTTTGTAATTTAGCATGAAGTTCCACACATTGGAAACACCTCAGACATTTGCAATTGTAAGAATTCTTTTTGGGTCCAAATTGTCTAAATATTTTTGTTGCATTACTTTGCACCACAATAATGTTGAGTGTTGGTACATTTTCCATATTAATTTAGTACCTAGTGCCAAATTGTGTATTTTTATATTTCTTATTCTTATGCCACCATCCGACTAGGGCTTACATACATTATCCCAATGAATTAAGGGTATTTTGTGTTGGTCATTTGCTCTATCCCATAAGGAATTCTTTAGGATACTTTTAAACTTGATGTTGCTTTAGATGTTAGTTGCATATAGGACAGAATAAATTGGGATGGTTGATAGTACAACTTTTATCATTGTGATATGTCCTACCAGAGTTAACCATTCTCCCTCTAGCTAGTGATTTATCTCTACATTTTTCCTTTGTCTGCTCCTATAGGCGTGTCCTTATAATTCCCTTGAATATAGGCACACCCAAATATTTACAGGGGATTTCATCTATTGTATATCCCAATTTTTTTTTCTTTTTTACAATATTTTCTTTGAGTTGAAGAAATATATTTTGATTTTTATTTATTTATTTGATGTCTAGACACATTGATGTATTCATCCATGAATTCTTTGATCATTTCGACCTCTTTGATTGTTTCTTCACCATAAAATACAGTATCATCTACAAATTGTAGATAAATGGTTGTGTCAATACCTTGAGCAATATGCAACCCTTTCCATAGTCCCTAGTTTATGTAATATGCTATATGTCTGCTAAGAGCTTCAACCATTATTACAAATAGGAAGGGAGATATTGGGTCCCCCTTCTTGATTTTGTTTGTTCTTTCAAACAATCTATATGGTGTGTTGTTAATTAATGTTGAGTATCTTACATATGAGAGGCAAAAGAAGATCATTTGAAGCCATTCCTTACAAAAACCAAACTGTTCCATGATTCTAATAAGAAATCCCCATCTTACTCTATCATATGCTTTACTCACATCTAATTTTATCATCATACTTGGAAGCCTATCTGTATTGATTGTATGTAGTGCTTCATCTGCTAATATGATGCTATCAACAATGTCCCTTCCTAGCGTAAAGCCACTTTTATTTTTTAATATTATATTTTTAAATACATTTTTACATATGTTAGCCAATGCCTTTGAGATTATTTTATATATTTTATTGCAAAGAGAAATTGGATAGTAATCACCAAAACTTGTATAGACCTCTTTCTTTGGTATTAAGATCGCAACTATATTGTTGATGTCCTTTAATTTCCTTTTATACCTAAACTCTTTCACTACTTCCTAGACCTATTTTTCTAAAAAATGCCAACATTTATGAATGAAGAAGGGAGGGAATCCATCTTGACCTGGTGATTTGTCAAGATGTAATTGAAAGACTACATTCTTTATTTCTTCCATTGTGAAGGGTTCAGTAAGCATGGAATTCTCCTATGGGGATATTAACTTTGGGATATTTGTTAGGATTTCTCCATCCTTCAATGAGTTTGTCACTCCATCTGAGGCTAGGAGATGTTTGAAGAACAAGATTGCTTCCTCCTTTATTTCCTTTGGTTCCTTAATTGTCCTACCATCAGATGTTTGAATTACCAATATCCTTTTCTGTGCTTTCTTTATTTTAGCGGTATTATGAAAAAAATTGTGTTAGCATGGCAAAAATATCATTGTATTTTTCCATGATTATTTTTTCTTTCATATAATCTTCTTGAAACATGCCATCTTTCATTACTTTATTATTCAGTTCAACCAACTCTTCTAGTCTTTCTTTTTTCTACATTTAAATTTTTTTTGAAGACTGTACGATTGCACTCCTGTAGATATTTTTTGATATGCTTTAGTTTGTTTGTGAATATGAAGCTTTTGGTTCCTATGCACTTTAGTGCCTCCTTCCATCATTTTTCAATTAAATCCATGAGTTCTTCCTTTTTGAACCACATTTTTTCCACTTTAAATTAATTTGTTTGATGATTATTCTCTTCTATAATGACATTTTGACAAGAAGATGATTAGATCTAGCTAGAGGGAGAATACTTTCTTCCAAAATAAGGTTTGTTTCTAGCCATTCATTTGAATATACATATTTGTCCAATTTTTCTTTTATGTAGCAACCCCCATACCTTTTGTTTGACAATGTGTATGAGCTATTATTTGATTGAACATCTATTAGATTATTCTTGATTAAGAAGCTTTTGAAAGCACTCACTGAAGATGAGACTATGCCATTCTCTCCAAATTTTTCCTCTCAAATGAAGGAAAATAGTTGCTTTGTGGTTTAGGACATAGAACAACACATTTCACAATCATTCATTCAAGGATAACCCTATAGATCTCAATCTAAAGCATGCAAAGGAGAAAGAGATCTTGCAATATGGTTGTCCTAGGGTCTAATTATAAACTAAAGAGGGGTTCACCACCAAGTTAGGGCTTGGAAAGTTCAATGAAATGCAATACCTAATGCTTAAACCTAATGTAATGCAAAGCTTCAGTAAATGACCTAAAAATGCATGTAAATCAAAATAAAAAGCCAAGAGATGAAAGGTGTGCACCTGGAAACTTGAAGAAGACTAGAAATGTTGAAAACACTGAATTTAATGTTGAATAGGACTCATATGCCAGATTGAGCGATTTAGTCCTAGATTAGGGTTTTTGGGAAAAACTAGAATCTAGTAGAGATATGTCTGAAACTTCTAAAATTTGTAATTTTCCTATACTGGGATTCATACGCCAAAAGTGGTGTATCAATCTAGTTATGGTTTTTGAGAAATTCAAAGTCTAATTCTACTCTTAAATGTTTGCACTTTGTCCTTTCCACCTGATTTCCAGATCTGAAACTCTGATTTGCAACCTATAGATGTCTTCCAATGATCTCCATTGTAAGGTGACAACTTTGACAACTTTGAACACTTGACAACTTTCCCCAAACTTTCTCTTCAATGTGTCTTCAACCTAAACCTGAAAATCACACACTAAAGAGAGGGAAAAATGTTGTTTTGTTACTGGAAAGGGGTTTGCCTTGGTCAAACCCTATTTTGGTAATCAAACCTTGAAATTAAATTAAATAGGAAAAGAGAATGATGAATGAACAAAATGTAATGTTGCAACTCACCAAACCCTAGCAATAAAGTGTTTCAAACATGTATGAAGTGGCTCTAATGGATGTAGATCTTGACTCTTTCTTGGATGTGATAGATCTTGACTTGAATGCTAGCTTGAATCATGAAACCCTACATCACAATTGTTAGCTCAAAAACAAACATGATGCATGATAGCTTTGACATGATGCTTGATGCTTGAATAATGCTCTAAAACACTTTATAATCAACCCTTGAATGCTCTTGTAAACACTTGAATGCTCTTGTGAACTCAAATTTGCTATAAGGATGATCATTCAACTTGCTAGGTGTAAAATGAGTGAAAGCAACTTGTATTTATACTTGTTTATGCCAAATTTCCCAAAATTACAAAACTACAAGCCAACATCAGATCTAGCAGGATAAAATCACACCAAGAATTTGAATCAAATTTAATTTTGGGCCACACAGGACTCATATGCCACAAGTGGCATATGAGTCCCATTAGGCCTAACTATGGGACACATTTTCAAAAATGCTTAGAATGATGCAAAATCCAGATCAAGGCCCAAAAACCTAGGTGGGACTCATACGCCCAAGGTGGCGTATGAGTCCTAGATCACTAAATCTAGGCCACACAACCTAAAAACACTTGAATTATGATTGGATCTTGGTTTATATGTCACAATTATCCTCAAGAAGATGCATTAAATGGGGCTTGTGGATGCAAAATAAGGCCAATTAAAGTATAAAGAATCCTAATTAATAATGAAAACCCTAGAAAAGTGTGAAAGTGTGTTGCAACACTTTACAACACTCTAAATAAGGCACCAATAAGCTCACTTAGTTCACAAAGGCCAGAGACCTAATGTGAATATGTTAGATATATTATAACATTAAATCAAGGCCATGTTAGGGAGTACTTTTTCCTTCATTACATCAATCTCTATTATTTCCTTCAAGATGATTGACGAACAAACCTCACTCTTGTCCCCCTATCATATTTCTTCTTATTCTTTCTTGGTTTATTGTTCTTCTTTATCTCTATCGATGATGCATCATTAGATGGGAAGGATTCACCTTTGTTAATTGGGACATCTTTCCTATTTGATTTGGTTGATACCCTAGTTCTATCCTTCATTTTGACAGAAGGTCAGTTTGTTTATTGATTTATTGCAATGTTGTTTGGCCAGAAACGAAATGATTAATTCTAAAATCAACGCTTATTTTTTTGCATTTCTCTTAGATTCTTCTTTGATCACATGATGAATTTGTTGTTTTTGGCAAGCATATCTCTTAATTTGAGTTTGTTCGTATATCATTTAGAAGACTTGTTTTTCATAAAAAAGCTTTTATGTAATTGCAATTTTTTTTGCAAGCAAAGCATATGTAAAAATAAATATATTTATCCTAAATTTTACTTGTTGATTTTTATTGTTTTAATTATTAATAATGTTTGTAATAATTTTCTTGTAAAATCTAATTATAAGCAATATATTATAATATTGTGTTTTTCAATTTGAATAATGGATTATGTAGCATTTATAGTTTTATTTATCTATTGATTGTTAAAATTATCATAATTTAAATTTGATTTTGATAAGGTTTTGAAGTTTTAATGTATTTAATCTATGATAACAATTATATTAATTAAGAATTTAAATAATAAATAAAAAGAGTAGTGAGATAATATTACATAGCACACACCAATTTATGTGAAAAAAAAATAATTTTAGCTGAAAAAACTCCACAAATAGTATATTTTATATTAAGAACACTTACATAATGACCTATTAATAAATAGATTGAACCTAGGGATTCACTTCTCACTTCCAATGGACTTTTTTCTCTTTGTTAACAAAATTATTACCTTTCATTAAAAGAAGTCTCCCTTAAATATAAGAAGAAGAAATGACAAAATATTGAAAGGTAGTTGCCATACTTTTTCAAAAATTATCTTTGTTTAACAATTAATAATTTAATTTATTGTATAGTTTATTAAATTATTAATTGTTAAAAATGGTTAAAATAAAGCTTTATAAAGTGTAGAATAAAATAAAGTAACATTTAACCTTATATCTAGAACATTACTAATGTTATTTAGTTTTGACCTCTAGTAAAATTATATTCTAATATGAAGACATCGTAACTTTATGTTACAAATGTACTTTGTTTAAGTTCAAAGATTAACATCATTCAATATTTAACTTTTTTTTCTCTTATTCCAATAAAAAAACATCATTCAATATTTGTACCACATACAATAATGATTATGTAACCTCTTAATGCAATGATATTTTTTATTTTTAAGATCTATTGTAATTTTTGTGACTAAAGATATGCATGATACGACAACAATCATATTTTATTACTTATTTTTATCACTTATTCATGAATGGACAACATGAAAATAACTTGTATTCTTGTATATATTGATTATTAATAGAGTAATGACTTAGTGAGTTCAAATTTGTCATTTCTCATTTCAAACATTCACATTAATTATAACTAGTTTGTCTTATCTTATTAAATGACAAGTCTTAATAACATTCACAAAATTTTCCCAAAGGTAAACAATGATTAATAGAATATTTAATTAAAGAGTTTAACATTATCTCATTTTTCATTTCGAACATTCACACTAATGATAGTTAACTTGTGTTTGTCTTATTAAAGGACAAGTCAAAATGACATTCACACAATTTTCCTAGAAGTTAAAGTATTTCTTTATTATCAAATTTCAAATAGAACAAATATAGTTTGTTTGCTTCCACTAGATCACAAATTTAAGATATTATTTGCACATGGCTTGCCATCTAATCCCTTAATCATATTTAGTGTGGACATGTTTATATTTCATTATCCTTGACCTATGAAATGGTGGTACAATAAATATCATTTTCAAGTTCTTGTTTATCCATCTACTTTTAATGCAATATAATGCAATATAGATGTGTATAAATAAGCCAATAAAAAGTTTTTTTTTTTGGGGTGTCCACATATATAACCTTCTAAATCATTTAAAAAAATTCTAAAACACATGAAGTGATAATAATGAAGGGTGTCCATAATAGGTGAACGCATGCCACATAAGAACATTATTTTTTCGATATGTGGTAGAAAAAAATGAGCTAGAGAAAGATGAATTTATGTAAAGAGCATTAAAAATATATTTGTCAATAATAAAAATAATAATCATTATAATATACTTCAAGCATGTTTTAGAATATTTGAATATGTTTAAAATATATAAAATTTAAATATTTTCATCGAGATTTAACTATTGCAATCTTATACTCCCACCCTTTTATAATGAATAAAATATATTTTTGACTAATCTTATAGACACCTATAATCTAAAATAGATACATAGTGATTAATAGTATTTAGGATATAAAGAAGATGTACTCACAAATTCTTAAATTGATGTGGGTATATTTATAAATCCTTCTCTAATTTTACTAGATATCTAATCAGTAAAGATCATTTTAATGACAATTTTCCATTTGAACATCTAGTACAAAATTACTTACATGTTCATAAACCCTTATTGAGGTCATCTATATTAACTAAAATATGGACTTCATTTCTATGTAGTCATTTCAAGGATAACAAGTAACTCACACAAAATTATTTAAATGAAATATAATGATTTTTTTAACAAAGTGTGCCCACTATCCTATTCTTATACATTTTATCCTAATTCTATTAATCATTACCAAGGATCCTCTTCATTAAAGGAATAATGGGTTAGTTATATGATAATGTGTTGTTTATTTATCATTTAAAAATACTTAATTTAGAAATAAAGTTGTATCAATTGACTATGTGAAATCTATAAAGGGGCATAACCTCCATAATCTAATAGGCGTCCTTAATTTATCATATAACATTATTAATTAAAATATTAATAAATTATGATCTTGTAATTTGTATTAAAGTATCATAAACTAATCTTAGATATAATGACACAATCTAAAAATTTGAAGTATTACTATCATTTTTTCAATCCTTTTCATATGTACAATACATATATATGAGAAAATTTCATTTAATATTAAATTCACATATAATAAAATTATCATTATTCAATATAAACCCTAACAATGATTATATTTATTATTTAATTTTATGCAATTCATATAATTCCATAACCCTCTTTAACAAAAACATTTATTTGATAAATTAAAAACAATAATATAATTTATATAAAAAAAAATCAATAAAACATTTCTCATGATCCAAATAGGATGTGAAGGCACCATATGTCCAATAGAGTTTAGCATCCCAGAGTTCATTAAATTTTCTAAAGACTAAACATGTAGCCATGGGTAGATTTGAGACAAAACAATAACCAATGACCTCTAAAAGAGATCTATTGTATTCAAGTAAGCATTCAAATATTCAACAATTACAAAAAAATCTATAACATCAAGGTCTAGATTAAAATCATCTCTAATCATTTTTAAGGAGTTAATCTAAACATGTTATTCAAAAATTATTATATCTATTAATTTTTCTCCTCACAACAATTTGTGTATCATGTTTAAAAATTGTTCAAAACTATTTAAATTTTTATTAATATTTGTCTTTAGTAAATATATTATTATAATCAATTATTTTTAATCAGTTATTACTAATTATACTTATTAATAAATTATAAGTTAGAATTTTCCATCTAAAATAAATATTTATCTATTGTAAAGTTAATATGCAAAATTTTTAATTAGAAATATTAAAAAATTGAATTATGCAAGTATATTATTATAATCAAGTATTTTATAGTTAGTTTTTTTTTTGCATCAAAGGTATCCTCGCGACTCGGTCCAATGCCCAACCAACCTTACCTTGGTCTTACTTTTTGTCAAGTTGGGGTCCGAAAGAGGAGAGCTGAGGTGAGACTAGTCCTTTGGGGATGAGAGCAGCCGCCCCCAAGCCACTCATTTTATAGTTAGTTATTACTATATCTATTAATAAATTTTAAGTTAAAATTTTCTATCTAAAATAAATGCTTATCTATTGTAAAGTTAATATGTAAATTTTTAATTAGAAATATTCAAAAATAAAGTATTAATAATCTTATCGAGGGGAAAAATTCACCTCTTAGTATACACCACATTGAATATAATCAATAATGATATTTGTACAACTCTAATCTATGAGGAACAACTCTTGTAGAAAATTCCACAAAACCCACCAAGTGAAAGCAATAGGCTAGACCTTGCAACTATGGTAGAGGGGTCGTCAATGACCAAGCTTAAACAACATGATGCAGAGCAGGGAATATTTTGTCTTGCAATCACAATTCAAACTATTTCAAACAATCCTCCAGCCCTTAAAACCCCAACTTGGCAATGTTTCACAATTCCTTCATATTGTCTTTGTAGCATATCAAATAGAGAAAACTGAGCATATCTCTTCCAAATAAATTTCAAACCTACAAATGGATTGGTATTTTAGATACCCTTTAAGGTCCTCTTAAACATATCCAATTTGTGCAAATATTTGTTTTGGAACATACCCTCCAAAAATGGACTGATATGCTGCCCCTTAAGCCAATTGGGTCACTTTTACAAAGCAACTTTGTGAAATTCTTCACCCAATTCCCCAAACTCAACTCCAATGTTCTTTATAGGTCAAAAATGGTTTGATTTAACAATTTTTGGCCAATGAAACACCCACAAGATCATCAAACCATAAAACCCTTACCTAGGCCAATTTATGCTTGTTCCAGGTGGGTTTATTAAATCTTCATACTCCAGACCTTTTCTCTGCAAGCCAAAACTTTAAACATACCAAATTGGACCTGTACATGCTATTCCAACCTTTACTAATCACTTCCCAAGAATTTTCCAACCAATCCTAACCTTTATGCCTCAAAATTGCTCTAAAAACTAATGTTTATAGCCTAGGGCATCACTCCAAATTCAAAAAACCACCTCCCCTACTCTTGGGAACTACATAGAACAACAACCTACCCATAATTATTCCATTCCACCAAGTTATCACAAGTTTCACTAGGTGGAATGGCTTAAATTTTTGTTTTACTCCTAAAAACCCTCAAATTCAGGGTTTCCTGACTATCAATAGAGAAAGTGCTCTAACTTTCACAAATCTAAATGAAATCAACCCAAATAAAAAAAAAATTACTCTTAGTTCATGCCACAGACAAGTTCAATACATTTTGGAAGAATAGCTCTTAGTATGGAACCGTACAGAGCCTTGTAGCAGCCAAAGCGAACATAGTAGTTTCTTGTTTGTTTGCTCAGATCTTCATTCCTATCATGCATTTTAGCTTAGCATAGTTGTTGGTTGATGTTCAACATTTGTTCCATTCCTTTCCAAGCAATTTACTTTTAGTATTGTATATTTCTTAGCTGTAAAGTGAGAATGGCTACTTTGAGTTCCTAGTGCACATATTGTGCTGACCCATTTCAAGTTCACGTCCCTAGGTTGACAAGCTAAATGCACCTTCATGATGATTGAAATAGCTATTCAGGTTAGATGTCCAATCTCTAAATCACGGTTGTAAAGGCTTAGTTATTGAATCATTGTATGAGGCCAACATTTTTGGCACCGTTTTCGGGGATGGTGTCAAACTAGGAAGTTCTTGGGAGTCATTGATAGTTTTTCTTGCTATAGTATTTCTAAAGTTTGTTCTTAGAATACCCCTCATCTAGGCAAGTAATGATCCATTATTCTTTTTCCAATTATTAGTGTGAGTTGGTTGATGCTGAGTTGATACCGCATGCATAAAAGGAGGAGAAGAGATGCTTATGGGAAATTCCTTCCTAATAATCCTAATCCATTCTAACTATAAGAGCTTCCAAATCTGCCCATAAACGAAGAAGAAGAAGAACCATTTCCCTTTGTTGATGTATTTCCTTATCTGACCAGTTTTGAAGCTTCCATTGAAGACCAAAATCTGATTGAGAACCCATTTGCTTTGGAAATCCATCAACCAAACATGGGTGATGCAAATAGAAACAGATCTAACCAACCAGCTTTTCCTTTCCCCATTGCTCATCGGAATGAAGTTGACAACATCAAAAATATCCCTGCTTCAGCACTTCCTAAGTTTTATGGACTTGTTATAGAAGACCCTAATACCTTCTTATTTGACTTTGACATACTTTGAAGGAGTTATGACTATACCATTGATGCTCATAGGCTTAAGCTATTTCCTACCACTCTGAAAGAGGTTGCACTAAGATGATTTATGAGCTTAGGTAGAAATACTATGGAGACTTGGGTGGACATGAAGAAAAAGTTCCTTGAGAAGTACAAGGAATATTGCAGGGGCAGTGATATGAGAGGAGATGGCATCTTTAGGATGCAACAGAAGGAAGATGAGAGCTTGGAGGATTACATTTCAAGGTTTTTGTTGTCTATAGAATTCTCCACATCATACCCTTAATGAAGAATCACAAAAGTTTCTTTTCTTGAGAGGAATCAATGAGAGTTGTACTGAAGCTTTGGAACTAATGGCAAGAAGAGATATCACCCAAGTTCTTTGGGAAGATATCAAGAAAATATGTTAAAACTATTCTAGGGCAGGTTCAAAGAAAGGGAGAGCTTACCAATCCTCTATGGGTGAGTCATCCACCAGTGGAGTTTCAAGGATGGAGATTACTCATTTGCTAGAAAATTTTGAGCAAGATATCATAAAAAATCTAGCTACTCAACTAGATACGCTTCAGGCCAAGAAGAAACATGAGGAGTCAAAGGAAATGTTGACAAAATATTGCCCTCATTGTAGAAAAAAGAAGAGGGACTACAAATGTAAGATGGTAGGTAATATTGACAGCAAGCAGATTCCATCTGAATTCAAAAAAAATCAGATTGAAGAAGATCAAGTCTACTTTGTTGCACAAAGAAGGCCATGGGCTCCAAGACAAGGTATGCCACCAGATCCACTATCTTTTGTTGGGCCATATTTCAATTCTTATTCATTTGGTAACCAATGGCAGCCCCCACATCCATCCAACTATGGAGGATATCCACCACAACCTTGGATTAACCCTCCAAATGCTTGGCCCAATCATCAAAATTATTCACCCTAGTGGCAGCAACCTCAGGGGAATTGGCAGCAGTTTCAAGGACCTTGGCAGCCACCTCCAGGGAACTGGCAAACACCTCAATGGAGTGGAGGACAACAATGGACAAACTAGACAACCAATTACATGCAACCACCTTCTCAACCCCAGCAACCTGCTATAATGCCTCCTCCTGCTAATTCAAACTCAAATACACCTAAACCTACTTAGTTACCAGCTCAACCCACACCTAATCCAAATAACAAACCACAGCAGTAGTCAGTATACTCTACTAATCCAAATCAATTTCCTGCATGTGTTGTGAGTGCACGAGTGACATCCACTTGCATTCAGGAACCACTTTACCAGCTCCTTCCACATCCATTATCACTGAGCTTCCTGTGGAAAAGGAAGAATAGCCTCTAAATGATCCCATTTAGCCAAGTGCACCTAAAAATCCTGAACTAGTTCCAGTCAAGCAGACTGCACAAGAACAACCATTCCCTCACATATTGGAAATTTTCAAGCAAAAGGAAAACAAAGAGGATACAAATTTTAACATCTTAGATCAATTGAAGCATATATGTGTTTAGATACTCCTATTCCAGGCCATAAAAGATGTTCCCATATATGGCAAGGCAATCAAGGAATCATGCCTTAAGAAGTCGGGCAGGAAAAAGAAAGACCCAACTACAGTTCATGTGGTGGGACAACTAGCTAACATCATGCTTGGGAAAGTAACTATCCCCAAGTACAATGATCCAAGTAGTCTTGTGGTAGTAGTTTTTATAAATAAGATTCAAATAAAGAATGTTTTGATTGATCTGGGAGCAATAATAAATGTGATGACTAAGGACATCCTGCAGCAACTAAACGTTGCAAGCATGAGATCTACTCCTACTATCCTGCAGATTGTTGATAGTTCTACTATTAAGCCTAATAGTATAGTGGAGGAGCTTGTGGTGATTTTAGACTCTTGGAAGTACCCAGTAGACTTCATGATTCTTTCTCCTAAAGCCACACTAGGTGGATATCCCATTATTCTTGGAAGGCCATGGTTAGCAACAACAAATGCCTATATTGGATGTCAAGCAGGTGACATGAACTTTTTTGATGGCAAGAACACCAAAAAGATTATTCTTTATCCTCCTGCTCAGCCATCCCATGATGAGGATAATTTTGTATGGCCAATTGTTGGTGAAGAGGCCGAGGAAGTTAAATCTGTGGCACAACTTATGATGTTAGGTAGAAGTCCTCTCCTACAACTTCAAGATGAAGATGAAGTATTATCTAACATAATTCAGAACCATTGTGAAGTAGGGGAAGCATCATCCTCTCATGCATCTAGTTCTGTTGATCTTGTGAAGACACTTCTGCCCACTCTTCCTGCAACCACTTTTCCTGCAGACAAACTTCCTGCAGCCACTCTTCCTACAAACAAACTTCCTGTAGCAACAGGTATGTTCCACACAATACTGCCATATGAACTCAAGGTACCATGTATTAATAAGCAACTATGATAGAGTTAACTATACAAGTACAGGTGTCTAACGGAAAATATTTGAATATTAACAACAAATTGAGTGAAGAACAATAGTTGTCATTGGAAAATTTACTAAGGACTCACTATCATGCATTTGCATGGGACTATCATGATATGCAAGGACTAGACCCTAAGCTTTGAACTCATAGGATATATATCAGAGATGATTGTCAACCAGTAAAGAAGTCACAAAGAAGAATCGACTTTGCATTGAGAGAAATTGTCAAAGTAGAACTACAAAAGTTGCTAGATGTGGGATTTATCTACCCCATTTTAGACAGCCAATGGGTGTCTATATTGGTGATTGTGCCCAAGAAGGGAGGAAAATGGTGAGTTTGTGTTGATTATAGAGAACTCAATGTTGCCACCAAAAAACACCATTTTTCCTTGCCTTTGTGGATCAAGTCTTGGACTTACTTGCAGGGAAGAAATACTTTTCTTTTCTAGATGGATTCAGTGGCTACAATCAGATCCAATTTGCACTTGAGGACCAGGAGAAGACAACTTTCACCTATTTTGGGGGAACATACACCTATTCAATACTTCCCTTTGGCTTATGCAACGCACCTACAACTTTTTAGAGAGCAGTCATTAGCATATTTTTAAACATCTCGCTTGACTGCATGGAAATCTATATGGATGACTTTACTACCTATGGTGTTGATTTCAATGAAGCATTGGGAAATTTTAGGAAGGTCCTACAGAGATGTGAATACCACAATTTGTCTTTAAACAATGAGAAGTGCTTTATGATGATGCAAGAAGGTGTAGTTCTTGGCCACTACATCTCTCACAAAGGAATTCAAGTAGACCCTATAAAAATTGAGGTAATCACTAATCTACCTATACCTGCAGAACAAAAGGATGTTAGGAGTTTCTTGGGACATGCAGGATATTATAGGAATTTCATCAAATACTTCAACAAAATGGCAGCACCATTGTACAATCTCCTAACCAAAGATGTTGAATTCCAATGGACAAAAGATTGTGACAAGGCATTTTCTGACTTGAAGGCAGCCTTGACTCATGCTCCTATATTGAAAAGACCTAATTGGGAGATCCCTTTTCACATTCATACAAATGCATCAAACTATGTTATAGGAGCAATCTTAGGGTAGAAAGAAGGATCCATTGAAAATGCCATTTATTTTGTTAGCCAAAATCTGCAGGGAGCTGAATTCAACTATACAGTGATAGAAAAAGAAATATTGGTAGTAATCTATGCCCTGAACAAATTCAGGCACTACATAACAAGCTACCAGATATTTGTGCACACCGATCATGCAGCCATTAGATATCTCATGAATAAACCCCTGATCTACGGTAGATTAGCAAGATGGTTGTTGTTGATGCAGGAGTTTGACATAACCATTGTGGATAAACCAGGGAAGGCCAATGTTGTTGTGGATTTTCTTTCAAGGTTAACCACATCTGAGGAAAATCAAGCCATAGATGACTCCTTTCTTGATGAGAATCTATTTTCCATCAGTGTTCAAACACCTTGGTATGCTAACATAGCTAATTATCTTGTGACAGGGAGAGTTCCTCCTCACTTCTCCCCAAAAGAAAGAAGAGTGTTCATTGAAAAATCTTTTCATTTTTCATGGATTTTGGATGTTTGTTTTATATTGGACCAGATCATGTCATGAGAATATTTGTGAGGGAAGATGAGACATATGATATTTTGCATGCATGTCATGATGAACCCTGTGGAGGGCATTTTGTAGCCAAGAGGACAACAATGAAGATTTTGAACACAAGATACTATTGGCCCACAGTCCACAAGGATGCAGGAAGATATACAAGAAAATGTGATAGGTGCCAAAGGATGGGTTGGCCAACTACATCTAATGAAATGCCACTTTATCCCCAAGTAGTAATCACTCCCTTTCACAAGGGGGGATTGGATTTTATGGGACCCATTGACCCTCCATCAAATGGTAAGTCTTATATCTTGGTATGCACCGATTATGTAACTAAATGGGTAGAAGTTAAGGCCATGAAGCATGCAAGAGACAATAAGGTTGCATAATTTCTTTATGAATATTTTTTCACACGGTATGGAGTCCCAAGAGAGATAGTAACTGATCGAGGAGCTCAATTCACTTCAACCCTCATTACACCATTGGTTAATGAGTACAACATAAGGCATAGGAAGTCTACTCCTTATCACCCTCAAGCCAATGGCCAAGTTGAGGTGACCAATAGATAAATTGAAGCCATTCTGACCAAAATAGTATCCATCCATATAAACGATTGGGAAAACAGATTATCCGAAGCAGTTTGGCCCTACAAAACCACCTGGAAAACAACTACATGCTTAACTCTATTTGAGTTGTTGTATGGGAAGACAACTATGATACCCATTGAATTTGAGCACAAGACTCTTAGGACTATAGTAGACCTGGGGATGGATATCTTTGAAGCACAAAAAGAAAGAATTATGCAGTTGAATGCTTTGGATGAGATGAGGAAAATAGCCTTGCACCACACAGAGGTAGTGCAGAATCAAAGAATAAAATGGCATGATAAATTCATTAAGGAGAAGAAATTCCAGCCAAGTGATTGGGAACTACTGTATGACTCAAGGTATCAGGACAATGTAGAAAAATTGTAGACAAGGTGGCGAGGACTATATGAAGTTGTTGAGGTCTTTCCCAGTGGAACTGCTAAGCTTACTACCATTGACCCTATTAGATTTAAATTGCTTTTCAATGGTCATCGTCTCAGATTATACCACAAGCTAGCTTCCAAAGAAGAGTTCCTGCAACAATTCACCCAACATGCAACACCTGAGCTTCCTACAACTGAAGGAAGTGGACCTAGTGTCCCTCCTTCTGGCTAATTAAGGTACGTACTTGTCATAATAAAGACTTCCACTTTTGTGGGAGTCCATTTCTTCATCCATCCGCTCATTAGCCCATCCATCACCACCTCTCTCTCTCTTCCATCACTTCATTCTACCTCACCTCATTCCACTTCATTTTCATTAATTACTCAACTTATTTTCTAAAAAAGGTGAACGATACTTTCTCCATGATCTTTGCAACAAATCCTCCACACATTCAGGTATGTGTGCATTAATTGTTATCTCTTAATTATCTTTTAAGTGCATTCATTTAATCACTGTACGTTAGTATGGATGTTCACATAGCATGTCATTATTCCTTGTCAAATCACCACTCCCATCTTGCATGTGAGGACACGTGCCAAAATTTAGGTTGGGGGGGAAGAAAAAGATGCAAATATATTGCCCATGTGTCAGTCCATGCTAGTCTACATCAAGATTTCTCTTCTTAGAACTTGGCACCTCCCTTTCTATGGGTTGTGTTTTAGCTTTTCCTTTTCTTGTTTTTGCCTCCTTATGTGCCCTAGTTCTCATTACGGTTTCAAGAGGAACATCATCATCAGAATCTGATGAAGAGCTTTCTTTTTCTGAGTGCCTTGTTTCAGAAGAACTAATGTCTATGGTTTCTTCTACTATAGGAGGGTTCACACTAGAGCCTGTGCCAGAGGTTGAAGCACCAAGAGTAGCTTCAACCATGCTCAGTCTCCTGCTAGACCTACGAGGTTGAGGTAAAACCCTAGGTTGAAATTGCTCAAGTCTAAATTGATCAACAATTATGAATTCGTCTCAAGTCATTCCAGACACATCATGCAAATATTTTTCAACTAGCAATTTAATCAGGAAATGGTGGGAAACAAAATTGTCCCTACCTTTTTGAGTCTTGGCCACCATGATTGAGAGAAGGTTGTATATCATGTTCGGCACATTCATCCTCCTCCTATGCCTCATGTGATTCAAAATTTTGAAATGCACGGAATGTAGGTTCCACAAATGACCTTCACATGTGATATATCCTATAATGTAGACAGCTACCTGCTTCCACGGTTTGGGCAGAGGTTCTTTTTGCACCTTGTTTGTCCACACTAATTGGAGAGTCACCATGTTCTGTAAATTCAGCCCTAGCTGACCTAGCGTCTCTGGAGGCAAGTTAATGCTCACCATCAATAGGTAACCTTATAACTTCTGCAATCCTTTCCTTAGTCACCATGACCTCCAATCCTTTTACTGTGGCTTATCCTTCAGATAAAGCCTAGCCGAATTTAGAAATTGTGGATGGTTAGACTACTTCCTAAAGCTAGATGGTTTTGATGAAGGCATTGCGCTAGAATTCACTCAAACATTTTCTAAAGGAAAACCCATAGTAAAAGGATTGGAGATCGTGGTGATTAAGGAAAGGATTGCAAAAGTTATAGGGTTACCTCTTGACAGTGAGCATTACCCTGCTTCCGAAGACACTAGGTCAGCCAGGGCTGAATTTACAAAACATGGTGACTCTCCAATCAATGTGGAAAAATAGGTTGCAAAAAGAACCTATGTACCTGAACCATGGAAGTAGGTAGTTTTCTACATTATAAGATATATCACCTATGAAGGTTGTCTGTCGAACCTACATTTCGTGCATTTCAAACTTTTGAATCACATGAGGCACAGGATGAGGATTAATGTGTCGAACGTGTTATACAATCTTCTCTCAATCATGGCAGTTGAGACTCAAAAAGGTAGGGACAATTCAATTTCCCACCATTTTTTGATTAAATTGCTAGTTGAAAATCTCTACATGATTTGTTTGGAATGACCTAAGAAGAATTCATAAATGTTGATTAATTTAGACATAAGTAGTTACAACCTAGGGTTTTACCTCAACCTCATAGGTCGAGTAGGAGATTGAGCATGGTTGAAGCTACTCTCGATGCTTCAACCTCTGGCATAGGCTCTAGTGTGAACCCTCCTACAGTAGAAGAAACCATAGACATTAGTTCTTTTGAAATAGGGCACTCAAAAAAAGAAAGTTCTTAATAAGATTCTGATGATGATGCTCCTCTTGAAACCCTAATGAGAACTAGGGCACAAAAGAAGGAGGCAGAAACAAGAAAATGAAAAGCTAAAAAAAAACCTATAGAAGGGGAGGTGTCAAGTTCTAAGAAGAGAAAGGATGACACTGTTCATCATGCAACCAAAGAAAAATGTGAGAGCCCTCCCAGGAAATCAAGACCAACTGGGCTAGCCTTTGGTATGCCTCTGTAGGAAAGCCCTAAGCTTGGAGAAACATCACATGAGGACACAAAAGCCCCAATGGATCAGGAGAATGTCGAAGAAGAAGACATGTTTGAAAGAGTAGTGAACATAACACTGGCTGACCTTGCTGACATTGTAGAAGATTTTGAGGAAAATTAGGAGTTCCTACAACAAGACCAAGAACCAGAGCAAGAGTTCCTACAACCACAGCAAGAACAAGAACAATAAGCCCTGTAGCAAGAAGTGGGAGAAGAAACAGTATCCCCATAGCCAAAGACAATTGGATAGCATGAATCCATGCAGATAGTACTATATGGGGAGCAACCATCATAAAAAATATTGGTAGGAATTCATAACCCTCCTAATTTTATAGTACACACAACAATTTTGAATTTATGGGAAGAAATACAAAGGAGGGAGAAAGAATGGAAAAAGGAGAAACAAAGATTGAAAAAGTAAATTCAAAAGAGAGATGAAGTCATTGAAGAAAAGAATGAGGAAATTGCTACTCTAAAGAAGAAAGTGGACAACATTGTGACCTTGGTACCATAGATTCTGGAATGTAGGACCCCTCCAAGGGTCTATGCTCTGCATCTGAAAGAGAAATATCTCTCTTTTAAGTTGTCAAAGATTGTCTCAGGTTTGGATCCTTCTATTGACACTCCTACTTAATTTTTCAATGCTTATCAAATTGCCTCCCCTAAAATGAAGAATTTGCTATGTGATTTTTATTTACATAATTATGCTGTGACTCAAGACCAAGATTGGAATTCGTTGTTGTATGTTGGAGATATCCAATTAAGGACATTCATGTCTTGGGTGCAAAATGAGATTAGTTGGGAACAACAATACAATGCTTACAGGAAGATGGAATCCAACATCCCCTTGGCCATTAGGGTTGAATCAAGAAACACAAGGGAAATTTACAGGTAATGGCACAAAATGCTTCTCAGACCTAGCTATGGAAGTAGGATTATGCCTTGTATTGAAGCAGTTTACAGTGAGTATGAGGTAAAGGTAGCAACAAAAGAGGAAATTGTGAGAGGATACCTATCACAAAGATGGAACAACCTAACTGATGAGCTAAAATAGGTTGAACCTCATTCCATCCAGAACTATGTTGCAACACTAAAAAGGATTGATAGGTACATACAGATTGGGAGAACAAAGGGGAAATTTTGGATTCCCCTAACTTTTCAGCCACCTATCCTAATGTGGCCCATGCCAAACTTTAGGTTCTACCACTATGACGTTGTTGCAAGAAAATAGAGATGGAGAAAATTTGACAGACTGGGAGGATTCTATTGGGACCCTGATTCATGCTCAGCAGAAACTAATGTTGGACAATTATTAGTTGCAAATTTTAGAGCATTACCCAAGTAGAAGAACAACCCTTCCCCTGTTGGAGGACCAACAAAACCTTAGGTTGGGGGGGAGTGACGAGTCTAGTTTTTGGTCTAATTTTGGGTAGAATCTATAGTTTATTTGTTGAAAGTTGTCATATACTTTGATGTTAAATGTTGATATTTTCATAATGTTTTCCTCAAACCATAGACATTGTGCTTAATCCTATTTTTGCAAGTTTTTAATGACATTGGCATATTATATGGACTATCTATATTAATTTTGCATGTGGTTAATGAATGTTCTTTAAGGTGGTTACAGATATGCAATTATTATGTGTACTAACATTGCCATGCATATATAATTTGAGGATACTAAATTGAGGAAGACAACTACTAGCTGGTCATGTAGGGGAATTGTTTAAAAGGTCAACTGGAGGTTGATAGCAGGAGATTCCCCATGCAAATCGAATGTAACCGCCTTGTATTGATCTTTAATGATGTTAAACAAATGCAGGCATTACTACAGTGTTGAATCTTTGTTTGGACATGCATGTCTGACTGGATTCCCTGCAAGCGTAATTTCCCTTCTATTCTTTTCTCTGTTTTCCCTAAATGGCGTCCTCTTAGTTAGTGGGAGTTGACCACCTTGCTTAGTTGGTAGTATAAATAAGGATCAGATCCTCCTTCTTTAGAGGTTGTACAATTTGATGATGTACTTTCATTCTTAGTTTCCAGCAATACAACTCTGCTACTATTTTGTATTCACATTTTCCAATGAATAAAATGACATTCTAAGTTCGAGCATTTGAGTTTATCTTAGTTTTAGAGGATACTCATCCAAGGGGGCCCACTTGGTGAGCAATCTTTCCTTTAGTTTAGTTTAGTTTAGTTATTATTTTTTGTTTAGTACTTAGTTAAGAATCTAGCACTAATTGTTCCTGCAACCACTAGAATTTTATTTTGTGACTGTTTTTGCAGCCAAAACGAATAGAGTAGTTTCCTGTTTGTTTGCTCAGATCTTCATTCCTGACATGCATTTTAGCTTAGCATAGTTTTTGGTTGATATTCAACATTTGTTCCATTCCTTTCCAAGAATTTTACTTTCAGTATTGTATCTTTCTTAGCTGTAGAGTGAAAATGGCTACTTTGAGTTCCTAGTGCACATATTGTGCTAACCCATTTCAAGTTCATGTCCCTGGGTTGACAAGTTAAATGCACCTTCATGATGTTTGAAATAGCTATTCAGGTGAGATGTCCAATCTCTGAATCACGGTTGTAAAGGCTAAGTTATTGAATCATTGTACGAGGCCAACATAGATCATGAGAGGCAGCATGGAGGTAGCGGATCCTGCCTCAACAGGCTGTTGATGAGACTTTAGGCAGCTCGTGATGGTGTCATGGGTGTACTTTGATGGTCCCGCAAATGTGAGAACTACACATGCATATGATGCATATTTCAGGCTCACACTCCTATTAGATTGACATTACTAGTGGTACCAACAACAGGTAGAGGATGGGTCTGAGGACCCCGGAATGGACAAGTCTCCCAACAACCAGGTCATCAGCCACAAGATGGTCAGGGCAGAGGTGACAGATAGGCAAGGCATGATGGATAGGTTCCACCATTGGTGCTTCCCATTGGTCAGAGGCCACCATAGCAACCACATCAACAGATCCCATAACCACCACCAGCAGGTCCTAATCCTAGGGACAAACATATAGTAGCATTGTAGGCACAAATATAGGTTTTGGAAGGGCAGCTACACCAGGCCCAGGCTTGGATTCAGACCCTAACCTAGGAGAGGGATCAGGCATGACAGGAGGTGGTGCAGGAACGTCAGATAAGGTAGGATATCGATTTTAGACTAGCCTTGGAGACATGATGGATACAACAACTAGAGGCTGTAGTGTAGCAAGTGCAGGGATATGCTACAATCTTGACAGAGATGTATGGGCAAGCGATATAGGAGGCATCATACTATAGGACTTTCTATTACAAAGTCATGGCACAAGAACGACGAGAGCCTAATTTCTCCCATATCAGTTAGGTTGCTCCTAGCAAGATGCCCCATGCAGGACCATTAGGCAGACCATCAGGGTCACATCACCAGAGCCAAGGCAACCACCATGGTGATAGACAAAGTGAGGGTAGCTCACGACACTGATAGTGCACTAGACACTTTTTGGATTGTACAACCTGATTTATGATATGTATACATTCATTGGTTGAGTTTTGATTAGCCTCTTGTATATTTGATGATGATACTAGATATTTGATTATGATTGTATCATGGTATTTAACTTTTTCGATATATATATATATATGAGATGACTTTGATGTGATTATATGATGTGATGTTATTTTATTTCATGGATGCATATGTTATGGATGGATGCATTTAATGACTTGTGCTATGATGTGATTATGATATATATGATGGATCTATATGGATGTATGTTTATGTGATGGATGCAAATCTATTTTATGCTTTGATAGATGATAGATGCAATGATATATTTAACTTATTTTTCAGTATCCCTTTCTATGCGTGATGTATGTAATATGCTTATATGGTTGTGCAATGGATGATTATGTGGATGTATTATTTATGAGATGCTTAGAATAACCAATCTATATGATGATGGATAATGTTTTCTATTATGATGATATGTATGATATGTTGTATGTTGACGGTTTGTGGATGGAGGATGGATGCAAATGGATTTTTTTGTTTCTGAATGCCATGATACAATGTTAGTATTAGTATATGGAGAAGATAGAAGAAAGAGGGATCAACCCTTGAGTTCAAGATGATGCAAGAGTCTAACAAGTCTATGAGTTGTCGAGACTTTATTAGATATGATGATGTGTTGCTTATTAGGGATTGGGGACACAAAGAGCTTACTTTCCTTATTTTTTTATAACACACATAGATACGATGCGTCAAGGTATAGAAAACCAAGATGGTGTTGTATCTAGTGAGATGGACTTTGACTCGACAATCAGATAGGATTATCCTTGTTCACACCTGGCATAGGAAATATTATTAGGATGTACTTCGGCCATTTCACATATCTCAGACCAAAACATAGAAAATCAAAACCTTCCCATGTAATAGTCAACAAGACATCTAAAACACCCTCCCTACAAACCTAACAAAGTTAGCATGACCAAGGTTATATTACAAGAAGAATATCCAACAAGCACAACAAACAAAGGATAATGATCAATGCCCCATTCCTTTCTCTTAAATAGTTTTGATAAACATCATCGAGAGGTCATTGAAATGAGCGCAATAAGATAAATCAACAAGACAAAGATCACATAAACAAACAAGCTAATTTTCTTCATACCTATAGCCAAGACTAAACTATGGTGATGTCTGATGTTGATGTCCATTGTAGGAAGAATGCATCCTAGGACATGACGTTATTAGATGATTTTTGGATTAACTCGATGATGGGCTATTGATACCAAGAGTTGACCAACTTGTTTTCCTACTGACCTAAACTTGAAACCTTGACGCTTGAGTTTTCACTTTTAATTTTCCATACTTGTTTATGAATGCTTTGCCAAAGGTTGAAGGTGACGATTGATTTATTGTGATTGGATATTTATTGTAGGTGAACATTGAAGTGTGATGGATGATTTTGGGTTTTTTGAATGTTTTTTGTATTTTGAAATGTTTTGAGGTTGTTTTGGTATTTTTGAGATGTTTAACAAATGTTTTAATTTTCCAATTTTCTAATGTTTTTTGTGTTTTTTGAGATTTTGACCAAGAACCTAACCTAGGGGCCTCGGGGGCTGATCAAAGATTAGCCTTGCCTACGTTATACATGTAGAGACCACGTAGTTTGACTAACATAGATTCATTTATTGATGAAATATGAACGAATGGATTGCCAGTTTATTATGATGGACACCTAAAGGACCTAACCTAGGGGCCTCGAGGGTTGATCAAAGATTAACCTTTCCCACATTATACATGCAAAAGCCTCGTAGTTCGACATGACGACTCTTTTTTTGAATTTTTCTATTTTCAACTTGTTTTGGATTTTTGATATGTTTTGGATGTTTTTAGGTTTTTAGATTTTCTAAATGTTTTTGGATTTTCTGATTTTTTGAATGTTTTTGGATTTTTTGACTTTCTGAATGTTTTTGGATTTTTTGATTTTCTAATTTTAAGGAATATTTCAAGAATATACACAAATCTGATCCAATGCAAGTATAAGAAACATGCCCCCAACGTGATGCGATAGACTACTCTGATATAGGTAGGACAAACTGACCTTAGGAATGTGTCAAGTAGTTCTAGGATGGAACATGATACGAACATAGGATCAAGCTATGATGTAGAAACATATGGGTGATGGAAGAATCAGTGGAATGTGATGGAAGAATCAGTGGAATGTGATGGAAAGTGATGGTAGGTGATACAGAACAAGCTGAAGAATCAATGGTGGATGGAAAGTGCTAATTTACATAAGGTGCCTAATTGCCAGGTTTTCACCAAGGTACTTGCCCAAAGTGCCATCAAAGTGGTTTTCACTAGAGGACATTTTTTTCTTTACTATTTTCAATCCTTTTTCTAATTTTTTATTTTATTCTTGTATTTTTTTATTTATACCTTTTGATCTTAGGCATAAAACTTTTTGAGATGGGAGCTATTGATGGGCTCCTACAGAGGCTCACCTTCAGGTGTGGATAGCTGATATGCTCCTGATTTGTAACTTGTAGTGATGACAATGGGTCCCAACCAGTTGGATTCAAATTTTCCCTTGCTGTCTGGATTTGGTACATTCTTTTGATTTTCTTTCAACACGAGCTCTCCGACCTGAAATGATCAACTCTTGTTTTTCTTATTATAGCTTCACTTGAGACGATTCTGATAGACTTGTAGATGGTTCAAAGCATCCATATGCCGCTCATCTAGTAGCTCCAGCTAATTCAACCATGACACCCAATATTCTTCATCAATAATGAGATTCTATAATGATATTCTTAAGAATGGGAGATCGATCTCAATGGGAAGGATTGGTTCTAATCCGTAGACCAAGGAGAAAGGGGTTGCATCTGTAGGCATGTGGATACTCGTTCGGTAGGCCCATAAGGCAAGATTCAATTGTAGGTGTAGTCACGGCTAGCTTCATTGACTATTTTCTTGAGGATTTTTAGGATGGTTTTACTAGAAGCCTTAGCTTGGTCGTTACCCTGGGGATAGTATGGAGTGGAGAAGGGATGTTGGATATTGAATTTTTGACATAGCTTGTGAACATCTTGGTTCTTGAAAGGTGTCTCGTTATCTAAGATAAGGGCTTGTGGGACACCATAATGGTAGATGACGTAATTTAGGATGAATTTGGAAATTTTCTTTCTCGTGATATAGGTCATGGGGATGGCTTCTACCCATTTCATTAAGTACTATGTGGTGGTGATAATGAACTTGTGTCCATTAGATGAGGTGGGAGTGATTTTTCCAATGAGATCGAGCCCCCATTGTGAAAAAGGGCCAAGGTGTTATAATTGGTTGGAGTTCTTGAGATGGTGCATGAATAAGGTCCCCATGTTGTTGGCATTGCAAATATTTTCAGACATAATCATGAGCTTCCTTCTCCATTATAGGCCAATAGTACCCAGTCCTAAGCAGTTTCTTGGCTAAGCTCATACAACTAGAATGTGAACCACAAATATCATCGTGTACCTCTGTAAAAGTAGTCAAAGCTTCCTTGGGGTTAAGGTATTGTAAAAGGGTTCCTTCGATACTTCTATAGTACAAGGTGTCATGGAAGATAACGAAATGAGATGACTTATTAATAAAGGTTCTTTTGAGGTTTGGGTGATGTCAGCAGGGAGGAATCCTATTTTCAGGTAGGTGAATATGTCATGGTACCAAGGATCACTGAGACCAATGATTTCACACATGAACTTAGAATCTAGTACCTCAAAAGCTGGTACGAGAAGCTACTCCACCAGGAATTCATTCTTAGGGACATTGCATGGGATATCCAACAATGATCTGATTATGGCCATGGCGTCAGTTGCTCTGTTGTTTACCCTTAGTATTTGCTCAACTGTGATGTCGATGAAGAATTCCTTGAGATCTTCCACCAATTTTTTGCACAGGGTAAGCTTGCCATCCTTTGTTTGGTATTCATCATTGACCTAGTTGATAATTTAATGTGAGTCCCCATAAACCTTAAGTACCATGATTTTCCACTGTAATATAATTTGGAGTCCTATGACTAGAGCCTTGTATTCCACAATATTATTGATGTAGGGAAAAGATAGCTTATATGACTTTAGGATGCAATCTCCTTGTGGTGTGATGAAGAAGACTCCTACTCTTGACCCATGTTGAGTATATGACACATCGAAGTACACTTTCCAATGATCTACTACACTGAGATTGAAAATGGACTCATCTGGAAACTCTGATACTAGGGGGTTCTCTGAATATATAGGTGCTTCTGCCAATGTATCTACGATTACTTGTCCCTTGATAGCTTTCCATTCTACATAATCAGTGTCCTACTCTATCAATATCATGACCCACTTAGCTATCTATCCCATGAGTGTTTCCCTAGAAAGTAGATACTTGAGGGAGTCTATCTTGGCGATGAGCTTTATTTGATGAACAAGCATGTAGTGTCTAATTTTTTGTGCAACAAACACTATTGCAAGGCAAGTCTTCTCAATGAATGTGTAATTTAGTTTGTGTCCCACCAGGGTCCTACTGATATGGTAAATGGCTCTTTCTTTCCCTATTTCATCATGCTGAGCTAGGAGAGCACCAAGGGTTGTCATTGTCACTGATATGTATAGGATCAATGGTTTGTTTTGGATCAGTGGCATGAGAACTAGCGGGGTTATCAAGTATTCCTTGATTTTATTGAATGCTTCATTGCATTTCTCATCCCACTTGTATGTTACCCTCTTGTGGAGTAGATGAGAATAGGGGACAACTTTATCTTCTAATTGTGCTATGAATCTGTGAATGGATTGGACCCTTCCTTGTAAGCCCCTTAACTATTTCAATGTCCGTGGCACTTCCATTTCAAGAATTGCTTTGAATTTTGTAGGCTCTATCTCAATTCCCCTCATTAATACAATATACCCTAGAAGTTTTCTTGATTGCACACCAAAGACACATTTCTTAGGATTGAGTTGTACTTTATATTCTTCCAGTCTGTCAAAAATAGAACCTAGTGTTGTTATGTGGTCCTGACGCTTCCTTGATTTGGCTAGTATGTCGTCCACATATTCTTCTACAGATTTGTGGATCATCTCATGAAAAATTAGAGTCATATCCCTTTGGTATGTAGCTCTAACATTCTTTAACCCAAATGGCATCATGTTCCAATAGTAGGTGCCCCATGGACAAGTGAAGGTTGTCTTATGTTGATCATCCTTTGCTATCATAATCTAATTGTATCTTGGAAACCCATCCATTAATGATAGCATCTCGTGCCCTACCATTAGATCTACAATCATGTCTATGTTGGGAAGAGGAAAATAATCCTTAGGGAATCCTTTGTTTAGATTCCTGAAGTCAGTACAGATTTGGATGCCCCCAGTGGGCTTAGAAACTAGCACCAAGGTTGGAAAACCATTCAGGATAATCAATAGGTTGTATGAAGCCAGCGTCAAGAAGTTTATGTAGCTTAAGTTTTACTAACAATGCAATCTATGGATGCATCCTTCTTAATTTTTGTTTTATTGGTTTTTCCCCTGGATAAACTGCTAGATGATGGACTACTACCTTTGGATCAAGGCTTGACATATTAGCATAGGTCCATGCAAAATTTACTTTCCTTTCTTTCAAAAATGCAGCTAAAATTTCTTGTTCCTTGGTCAAAAGCGACTCCACATAGAAAGTGATGTGTGGTGTTTCTTCAGTTCCTAGATTAACTGGGTTGCATTTTTTTGCCAGTACTGCTGATTTTTCCTGATGGATGAAACTAAGGGGAAGATTGAATCCCTCATCCTTTGGCACCTGAGAGAGGTTTTCACCATTGGATACATCATTTCTTTTTACTATTTTGGGCTCAGAAAGTGCCACAATGTGGTTTTCACTTAAAGACCTAGACGTTACTCTTAGATTTTCAATTTTACGACTAAGAGATTCAATGGTTTCCCCATAATACGCATGTGTGTCCAGCTCAATATCAAACCCTGCTTTGTTATATCCATATAGTAGAGTATCCCTTAGTCCCATGAATTTTGAGAGAGCCTCATCATTTTCGAATGTGTTTAAGATTGATGGTCCTCGTTGGTCACAATCGATGAGTTGGGGGTAAACAAGTTTCAGTTTAGTGGTTTGGTTACTTGACTTGAAAGACATGGTCATGATCATAAAAAGGGAGGAGTCCTTAAATAACATGGGTAGGTCGGAGAGGGGATCCTCATCATACATGTTAGTTATATCAAAGGTATAGTTATCTAAAGGTAGGCTTGTGGATATCGGTAATTGAGGAGGAGCTTTGACTTTTTTAACAGAGTTACCTTTGCCAAGAATGGTTATCTTTGTAGGGGTACATCCAAGTCCAAGATTCTTAAGGCGCTTCTCAGGAACAATAGTTTCAAACAAACTGTTATCATTTTACCCAAGCTTCTCATTTTTGTTATAGCCCCAGTTAAACATTAATTGAAGATCTTTGTTGCTTTCTTCCATGGGGAGATCTGGCATGAGCCTTTCATCTTGATATAATAGGCTTGATACATCTTTTTCAACTACCACCTCCTTGCTTAGGTCTCCCCACTTTTTGAAGGTGGTAGCTTTTGCTTTGAAGGTCTGAGATATTGTGTCAATTGGTTGTGGTTTCCCACATGAGATATAAGAGATTGAGGTAACTCTCCTATTACAAAGGAACTCTTTTTCATTTTATAGTCTGCACATCCATGATCTTGGATAATAACCTTAACTTTTGGGATGTTTAGAATGGAAGGTGTATTTTTCTTAGAAGTGGAGGCTGAGGTGGATGGATCAACATAAGGGGATGTGGGTCCTTCATCATTTTTTGAGACTTGGGGCATCTTATAATATTTGGCCTCCCAATTTTTGCAATAATAAAAAGGCTTAGGGTCAACATGGATTGTGACTTCTTGGTTTTGATAAGGGAATTTGACACATTGATGGAATGTGGATGCAATAGCTTGCATCCCATGGATCCATGGGTGCTCTAGGAGGATATTATAGGGGATTTCGAGGTCAAGAACCTGGCAAGTGATCTCCATGATTGTTGGCCCTACTTGAATAGGGAGTTGAATGGTGCCTTGAGACACCCTTTCTTGATCATCATACGCCCTGATAGTGATACCTTTGCTTTTCTCAATAACATCTACTGAGAATTCCAAATTCTTTATTAACTGTAGAGTACATATATTCAAACCCGCATCTCCATCCACCGAGACTCATTTGACTTTATTCTTGTGGACTAGGACTTCAAGATGGAGTGCACGGTTGTGAGATGGTTGGGTTAGGAGATCTTTCTCAAAGAATGTTAGGAGATGTGGTGTAGTGATATGTTTGATCATAGCTTGGAACTAGTTTGCATCAAGATTTGTGGGGACTGAGGATGTAGCTAGTTCCTTTTCTAGGATTTTCCTCTATGTGGGTGAGATTTTTAGTAACTCCATGATGAAAATCTGGGTGGGGGTCTTTTTCAATTGATCTAGGACATTATAACCATTAGGGATTGACTTTGGATTGGCGGTGGGTGCTTTGGGTGGTGGTGAAGGTCCTGGAATGGTAATTCTTCCACCACGTGTGGTGACTCCACACTTGGCTCTAGGTCCTTTGATATTAACAACTATTACCCATTCATCCAAGGATGCAATAACATGGTCATAAACATGGTTCACATTGTTGTAACTCTTTCCTTTACCATTGTTGTTTCCTTTATTATGATCTGGCATTGGATTCGTGTATATCTTAAGATCTTGATTCCTAGTTGGTTATTCAATGGTTATGTTTTATCATCAATGAGATCTTGGATTAGATTCTTGAGTCTCATACAACTAGTTGTTGTGTGTCCCTTTATTTTGTGAAAGTCACAAAGGTGTTGCTTGTTATACCATGGTGGTTTAACTTGAGGCTCTTGATAATTTTCTTATACTAGCATTTTGACAAGATTTGCTTGTACCAGTTATTGCATGAAAGATTTGATTGGTTCCCCAAGTGGTGTGTATTTTCATTTAGGGGGATATATGTTTCTTGGGGGTGGTCCCCCTTGAGCATTTAGATTGTTGATAGTTTGATTGTTGGGTTGTTGTTGCGATGATGGGTTGATTTGTGGTTGTTGGTGTGTTTGTTGTTGTGTATTCTGCCTTGGGGAACTGATAATAACCTTGGTGTCAATGACACCATCGTTGGTGACATTTTTGTTCTTTTCGCATGTGTGAGGTTTGTCATTGTAACTTGTTGATGGTCGGTTGTCTTGATATGTGGGTGTGTCCCCTTGTGCTATAAGGGCTCTTTCAATGTTGAGCACTTTGGGAATCAATTGGTCATAGGTTGTTATGAATTTCATTTTCAAATGAAAGGACAAGGTCCCTTCAAGATTGGAGATGATAGTCCCAATTTGTTGTTCTTTAGGCATAGCCCATTTTCTCTTATTGGACTTATCTCGCCATCGTTGCAAGAAGGCTGTGAATGTTTCTCCTTTGTTTTTTTTTAGGTTGGATAATTCTTCCAAGCTCACTTCCACGCCTATGTTAAATGAATAATTATGTATGAATAAGTCCATAATTTCTTGAAACTTTTTAATTCCAGAGGAAATGTGAGAGAACCATTCCATTGCTAGACTTGCCAAATTTTGAGGGAAGAGTTGCATTAGATAGGAATCGTCATATGCAATTTCCATACAATGTACGTGGAATTTCCTGATGTGATCTTTAGGATTGCTAGTCCCATGGTATTTGCCAAATTTTGGTATCTCGAATCCTTGTGGGAATGGGACCATCACAATGCTTACGTCAAATGGATAGGGGGAAAAATTCCCTTGTGATTTTGTTGTCTTTCCTGATTGTATGTCTAACACCTGTTGTGAGAGCAATTTAATTTGTGCAATCAAATCATTTTGTGGATTAGGTGGTGGGATGTATGTGTTTTGGGGTGGTATGGTTGCTTGGGTGACAAGTGGGATTGTTTGTTTGTTTGTTTTCAAGGCATTTGAATGTGTGTTTGTGAAAGATTGTTGTAAGTTTTGTTGTGCAAGCAATGCTTGTTGGTATGCCAATAGTTTTTGTTGCGCCAACAATGGTTGTTGTTGGGCTATCAGTGCCTATTGTTTTGCGTGTTGTCACAAGGCTTGTTGATAAGCTTGTTGTTGTAACAAGGCTTGTGCTTGTGCTTGTTGCACTTGGTATTGAGCTTGTGCTTGAACTTGAGATTATTGAGCGGCTTGTACAAGTTGTGTGGCTTGCGCAGCTTGTGCGGCTTGTTGTTGTTGCAATAAAGCTTGCGCTTGTGCCTGGGCAACCTATTGTGCTTATTGTGTGACTTGTTGTGCTTTTTCTTGTTGTGTGGTGTGTTGTGCTTGTGCTTGTGTGGCTTGTTGCACAACTTGTGTGGTTTGTTGAGCTTGGAATTGTTGAAGTGCCTTTTGATACTCTTGTTGGGCTGCTTGCAATGTGATGTTGTATTGATTTGATATGTTTGGATTTGGTGGTGGAGGCGGAGGATTTGGTGGAATGGTGTGAGATGGTGTGATGAGAGATCATTGGGGTGGTTGTGGAGGTGCTTGTTGAGTGATACCAAGAGGTTGTGTGGGAGGTAGTATGATTGATGTGCTAGGTCCTTGAGAGACCACATTTTGGAGAGTTTGAGGTGTTATAGATGGTGTAATGATTGGTTGAGATGTTTGGATTGAGGCCACTTGGTGTTGTGATATCAGTGGCATGCCTGGCAGATTTGGTACGATTGACATGTTGATTTGATTTGTGACTGGAGGATTTTGATTTGATTTGTGACTAGAGGATTTTGATTTGATTTGATTGGTTTTGGATTGGTATGTTAGGTAAATGGGGGTGCCCTAAACCTTGAATTGGTGGGAATTGGAATGTTGATGTTAAAAGAGGAATGATGGAAAGATTGGTGGTGTGTTCCCTTGTAGAAGTGAGGATGATGTGTTAAAAGTTCCCACTTGTCCAAATGAATCTACTTGTCCTTATGATATCATGGGGAGAGAGACTTGTGTATCAAGAGAGTATGTCGGTATCACGGAAAAGGTGGAGGCATTGCTGGTATCATGGAAGATGAGTGGTACATATGGATTTTTTGGATCTTGTGGGACAGTGTTGGGCATACCCAAGATTGTGTTAGCCTCTAGATTTTGAGTGTTGACAAGTGGATGTGTTTGAAGAGCTTGGAGTAATGAACTCCCCTTGGTGATCATGGGTTGACTTGGAGCATGAGAAAAGGTTTGTTGTATGATGGGTTGGATGATGCTTGGGAATGAAATTGGAGTAAATGATGTGGATGACATATTCCCAAGAGGTTGTTCAACAATAGTTCTCACATCAAAATCGAAGGGGAGTTTAGCCCCTTCCTTTGTTAATGCCAACATGTATTGTGTGGGATTGAGCCTCATGACTGTGTTAACAATCTTGTGTGTTTTGGGATTTTGGACAAGTTCAATTTCATCTTGGGTCATCCCTTGAAAGTTGCTAGTGACATCCTCCAGTTGAAAACCTCCCTCTTGAAGATCTTGTGATTGTTGAGCGGGGTTGAGTGAAGGGATGGTAGATTCCATAGGGTTGAATTCTGATGCAGTTTGGCTCAAATCACTTGAAGTGGATGTTTCTTTGTTTTGCTCCATGATCTTCTTGTGTTGTGATCTTGTTTGGACCATAAAATTGGGATCAACTTTTAGGAATATGCGAGGTAAACCTCTAACTCCTTAGGCTGGTCTAAACTTTAGGTACAAAAAAGCAGATCTAGGATGTTTAATGATCAAATGATGGTGGTGTGATAAATGAAGGATGAATGATATGGATGTTTTGAACTTTTAAGAACTTTGGAGGAATACTAGACTTTAGGATTTTTGGATTTTGACTTGGATTTTGTTTGATTTGAATAATGGACTTATAGATCCCAAGATGTTATATGTTATCTTGGAATAAACTTGTCCACAAGGGTTATAATTTAATTAAATGTATGAGGAAGGATTCATCCACACACACTTAGCCAAACAAGGTGATTTTGATTTTGGTTGAAGGATTTACCATAAGTCTAGCATGAATTATTTTTCCAAGGTTCTAACAGTTGTTTGTGAGATGGGATTTGATTGATGATGTGACAAATGAAAGTGTTGGTTTGATCCTAGATGAACCTAGAGAGACTTTGTTTACAAGACCAAGGTATTGAAGAACATGCTATACCTCTAAAAATTTCAACTCTATGTGAGAAATTCAAAATGTTGGAAAAGACCCAGATTTTGACAATAATATAATGAATACAATTTTGGATTATCTTGTGAAGCATGTTTGTAAAAGTTGTATACCAATCTATCTTTGGTTTTGTAAAGTGTTGAAAGGTGTTTCTTGAGAGCCATTGGACTAAGACGCTTATGACGATTGATAGACCTTGGTTTTAGGATTTTGACTTTGCGGGAAATCATGAGATCAAACACACATGTGGGGTCCAATTGTCTTTTATCTGGATTAAATGGATTCTTTTTACCACATCAACACTTCTTGCTTAGTTTTCAAATTGAATGTCTATGTCTTAACTCTTTTTCATTCCACAAGGTCCATTATCTGAAAATCAAAGAATCAAAGGCATGGTTTTCCTAGGTTGAATTTGGAGAGAACAAATCAAGATATGGGCCCAAATATTTAGAAGCCTCTAAGGATAAAATCCCTAGGGACAAGCATTAACATTTGGACTCTTCAAGGATATTTGTTCTTCCAAAGGGTTTGAAATTTTAATGACTTGTTGAATGTTTGTTTCAAAGTTTTAGATCCAAGCAAAGTATTTGACTAACTCACAAATTGCACAACCCTAGATAGAAATGACAATATTTGTTGAGTCCCCACTTGGATTTCTCCAAACACTAAGACAAAGCGAACAACTAGAGATTTGACAACACTGGCTCCCCTGCACGACACACACTTCTCGGGACCACCAAATCTCAAAATCTTAAAGATCTAGAGACTTTGAGGATTTATTTTGTTTTTACTTTGAATAGTACAAATGTGAGGCAGCTTCAAACTGACCTTTCTTGTACCAACAAATAGTAAGGATTTTGGCCTTTACACAAATGGGTTGTAGTAAGGACTTTTGTTCGAGGTGGCCATACACGCAACAAGATTAGCTCAATATTATGGAGAATTAAGAGGCCTCACAATCCTTTCCCTAAGGAAGGATTTTTATGTATCGCATGGATACTATGGGTGACACTTGTCGGTATGACACATACACACCTATTGTTAATGACTTTCGTCACAACACATTTTAATATAGTGATTGGAAGAGCTTGGCTTTAGCCTATTACTGCTCGAGTCATTCCCTTGGGGTGAGTACTTTTTCCCACCAAGGTAGGCTCTCTAAAGATAAACAATAGCGAAGAGTACATTTGTAATTTGACTGCCTAGATTGCACTAGGAGGGAACACACACAATGCCTTTCCTTCATACTCACATGATTGTTCAATTTTATCACCAAATTGAAATGTGTGGGTAATTTTAGACAATCAATGTCACTCGAATGCTTTTGATTCTCAAGATCATTGGAAGCGTGAGAGAAGTGCATACACATTCGAATGACACAAATTGTAAAAAATTATAAACAAGGCAAACACAAGTTCGTTTTAAGCCCAAATAAAGATGAATTCTTTTTAGAGCACCAAGCTTAAATATGAGTTTGTCTTGTTCAATTTTAACCCAAAATCAAAGTCTAGTAAGTTTCTAATGTTCAATTTTAACCAACTTTGACAAAACTTGAGTTGTTTATTAATTTTAAGCCCAAAGTAACTCTAGTTGGTCCTAAAACATAAATGAAAGAATTGGAAAGCCTAAGCTATTACAAAGAGCATTAAAAAATGCTTTTAGGCCTTCAAGTCAATTTTCCTCCCTTTCCTACAAAGGCGACGTTGTGCAGCATATGCAACGCTCTGTGACTGCACAAATGTGACATTGAAAGCAAATGTGATGCTCTGTTGAAAGCAAATGTGGTGCTATGTAGAAGGCAGAGAGCGCAAATGTGGCACAATTTCAAAAGTGGCACTTAGTCAGAACCAAAAATAAGACAAAAGACAAAAAGAGCATATGTGATGCTGTAGCAAATGCGACATGACAACAATGAGCAAAGGTGGCATGATGTGGCGATAGTGGTGCTAGAAGCAAAGGCAACGCTCTGCAAGTAAGCGATGGTGACACTATAATCAAAGGAGACCTTGTATGGGTCAAGGGCAGTGTCGCTCCCCTGTAACTACTCAAAAATTGATAAGATAAACTAGTTAGCCCTCCTTCTAGCGCCAAAATGTGAGTGTCCAATCTATAATCAACTAACAAAAAACATCAATCTAGTGTTAAACATGTTAGTAATCAAACAACACACTCCCTATGAGATTATTTGATCAAGAAGACAAGAAAACATGATAAAAACTTGAAATAAATAGAACAAAGCAGGTAATCTAGTCTAACTTAAGCAAACTTCCATCCCAGAGGGGGAGTGGTGCTAGTTTAATGTGGAAAGAAGCCCTTTCCCAATCCCTTGTGATAAACTTTGAAGATGTTGATGATTCAAAGTGTTGAATTAACTCCAAATGGTGAAACTATGCTCAAAATAGATGAAAATGATGGAACACTAAGTATGAAAATGGCTGTAGTGATAATGCTTGAAGTTGTGGATCCATATTGTGAAGAGAATGCTTCTATTTATAGAACTCAAGGGTTGAAGAATGAGAGGATTTGGTGAATATGGGATAAAATGGGAGCCAATGAGAATGTGACATTTGTCACAATTCTATTGGAAGAAGGTGGAGCACATTTTGGGAAATGTGTCGAGGAATGGGGGATGTAAGAGAAATAAATGAGAATGGTTGAGGATTTGAAAGGTTGTAAGAAGAATTTATTGAATGTGGTTGAGATGTGAGAGGATGTAAGAGGAGTTATTGAAGATGTGAAAGGTTTTTGAAATCCTTTGGAGGGAAATTAAATGAGAAGTGGTTGAGGAATATTCTTTGGAATATGCCATTGTGAGGATAAATAGAGGAATTAGATAATTAAAAGAAATAAATTTCATGTGCAACCTAGTTAGTTGACCATGGGTTGATTTAACTCTTGAGGAGTTAAAAACTAGAGAATTTATTAATAATGATTAGAAAGTAATTTAAGATTAATTAATTGGGAGGGGTTAGGAGATTGTGACATTTGATTTAATTGATTTAATCAAATGTGGGGATTTAGGGGGAATTAATTAAATATGATGAATATTAGTTAGAAGAAGGGTGAATTAATCAATAAATTTAATTATTTGATTAATAGCTGAATTTGCTGAATTTAACTAAATAATGTTGATTATTTAATTAATTGGTTAGTTCGGGGTGATTTAGGTTGAAATGGTGTTAGTTAATTAGAATCAGATACCTAGTATCAATCAGGAGATTTTAAGTGTCTACAAGCCTAGATGGTTTATTGTGAGGGCCTGAATAACCATAAATGTCCATTGACATCCTCTTGTAATTGTATTATTGATTTTTTAGGAGAACACGGGTAGAATTATTGTAAGGATTTTCAACTCCTATATTTTATGGATGGGAGATGGTCTAAGGTTGAGCAAAGGAACCATTTGCTTGCATGTCTCCTTTTTTTCAGGAGGTTTTTCAAATAAAAAATGGTAGAGTTAGATAAATAATCGAGATCCCTGTTCTCCTTGTTCTATTCTGTAGACAAATAAGATGAAAGAAATATAGAGCAAAATGTTGAATTGTTTTCATTCCTTTCAAATATCTCATC
>VDFB02325877.1:199765-214337 GCA_007258455.2 Sequoia sempervirens | reverse complement strand
TTGTGCCCTATTTGTCCATAGGAAGGCTCCTTTCTTAGTAAGATCTGTAAGGGGGGCTGCCATGTGAGAATATCCCTTAACAAATCTTCTATAGAATCCGCACAAACCCAAAAATCCTCTCAAGTGAGAAATATTCTTTGGAGGTGGCCAATCAAGGATGGCCTTAATCTTCTCTGGATCAACCTTGACACCCTTGGCACTAATGATGTGGCCGAGATACAACAGTTCCGTCATCCCGAACTCACACTTTGATTCTTTGGCAAACAAACATTCCGCCTCCAAAATGCTAAGCACTTCTTCCAAGTGCTTGAGGTGCTCTTCCCAAGACTTACTGAAGATGAGAATATCGTTGAAGAAGATGAGCACAAACTTCCTCAACTGCTGTCTAAAAATCTTGTTCATACAAGATTGGAATGTAGCTGGAGCATTTGTCAAACCAAAAGGCATGACAAGAAATTCAAAATGCCCAAAATGGCATCTGAAAGCTTTCTGACTTCTCTATATCCGCCTCCCTCATTCTAATTTGATGATAGCCCGAACGAAGATCAATCTTCGAGAAAAACATAGCCCCATGGAGCTCATCAATAAGCTCATCAATCCTAGAGATAGGATATCTATTCTTGATGGTCTTCTGATTTAATGCACGGTAGTCAATACACATACGCATTGTGCCATCTTTCTTTTTGACCAGCACTACTACAAAAGCAAAAGGACTCTTGCTTGGTCGAATGAAACCGGATTCCAATAGCTCCTTGATGGCTTTTTCGATCTCATCTTTTTGCTTCTTTGGATAACGGTATGGTGTAGTCATGATGGGCTTTGCCCCTTCTTCTAATTCAATTACATGCTCAGAACCTCTTTCAGGAGGTCTTCCAGGAGGTAAGCTTCCAAAGACTTTGCTCTTCTTTGAAAGTAAGGCTTGAATATCAGGATGATATTGCCTCTTCTCTTCCACTGGATCAACTGGTAGAACCATACACTCAGCTGCCCACTCAATTTGATCATGATGGATCAGCCTTTCCATTCTTTTCAAGGACACGATTCGAGGGCCCCCATTTGACATCCCTCTCAAAACAACCTTCTTTCCATCAGCTTGAAATTTCAGCTCCATTGTTTGTAAATTCAAAGTGATCTCTCCAAGAGATCGCAGCCATTGTATTCCTAACACAGCATCGGTATCACCAATACCCACAACATAGAAGTCATCTTTTACTTCATAATTTCCTACCTGAATAGAAAGGTTAGGAATTTTCTTAGTGCATGACATAGTGAAACCATCAGCTACCATTACTTTGAAGCCTTCAAACTCTTCAGTTTTCAAACCTCTCTTTGTCACCAATCCTTCATCAATGAAGTTGTGAGTTGCTCCAGTATCAATTAGAGCAACTATTCTTTGAGATCCAATCACTCCACAAACCCGAAAGGACTCATTTTTCTGAAAACTTGATAGTTGTGCGAAAGTACTACCATCTCCCACCTCATCGGACTTCTCTTTTGGAGCTTCTTCACCTTCACTACTTGCTGATTCGTATTGTTGATCAGACGAATCAGATTCTGATCCAAAATCAGAATAGCCCTCCATTAGGTTTGCTTTGCCTCTTCCATAGAAACGGTGACCCCTAACCCAAGGTTCACGGCAAGTGTAGCAAACTCCATCTTTTCTAAGCTCTTATTTGAGCTCTTCTAACAACTTTGGTGGAAACTTCTTTGGCGGATTTGAAAAATGCTTTTTATCCTTCTTATGGCTGAAAGGTTTCGAATGAAATTTAGGCCTTGAGGTTGCCAACTCCATACTCCTCACTTTCTTGATAGCTTCATCTAAAGTTGGTGGATCAAAGGCTTTGACCCATCCTTTCAAGGGCTCCATTAATCTTCTGCAAAGAGTACCACAAGTCTTCTCTCAATAATGTTAGGCACCATTATTGACAACCTTTGAAAATCAGCCACATAATTTTCTAAAGATCCTTGTTGTTTCAATTGTGCTAATTCTTTGAATCTCAACTCTGGATCCTTGGTATCAAATCTCTCGATCAGCTTGTTGGTAAACTCATCATAGGTACGAATGAGGTTATGGCCAAGAGTGACCAAACCATAAGTCCACCATTTGTGAGCTATCCCATCCAAATGCAAGGTAACAAATTTGATAGCATCTCCTTCCGGCATGGGTCTGAGAGAGAGATAATTATCTAGCTTCTGCACCCATGATCTGACTGTGCACTTATTACTACCATCAAAATGCTCCATAGTTATCTTTCCCAAAGCTTGGTAGAAATCATTTCTAAGCACCATAGGAGGACGTTGCTCATTCCTTCCTCCATTTCTCCAACTCCTTTGATTCATGTATTGATCAAAGGTCCAAGTACCTCTTAAGTCAAGAGGTAAAGAAACGTACTCCATGTAAGCTTGACGTGCATCATAAGCAAAAGTTCGTGTAGCTTCAGCCGGTTGTTGCTCTTCCATTGGCGTGAAGACGGGGAAAAGAGGTCTAGAGGATGACCCACTAGGAATTGCAGCATGCTGACCCACAATTTTGTTTCTTGTATTTACCTCAGGACTGCCATTATTATTATTCCCATTAACTCCACTGCTTTCTCCAATTGAGTTATTTTGGGGCTGAATGATATTTTGTACTACTTGCTGGTCCAACTTGGACAATAATCGGGACATCATGTCTATCATCCCATCAAACTTCTTCTCAACTCTGTCCCTCTCATCATTAGCTTGCCTAACACTGTCTGACATTATTTCAACTGTCCTTTCTGTACCTTCCACTGTTTTGCCAAGATCCCTTAAGGCTTCTGAAAAAGTATCTGCCTCTGCAACGGGAGGAAACTGATGTTGAGTTCTGGCCTGACTTCTAGTGAATGGCCTAGTGTCTCTTTCACTCATCAGAGAGCCAACTGCAAAATGCCACAGGATGGCAGGGTCTTCTACTTTGATACCACTAAAATAACCAATTTTTTTTGATAGATTTTCACACACAATCAACACTTCACCAATTGAATTAGTGTTAGCATCAAAAACTGAAATCCAAGCTTGAAAGAACTCAACGCCAAGAATGCACACTCAATCCCAAGGAAGGATAGGTGTTGTCATATGGCGGAGAAACTAAAGAACAATACTTGAAATGGAACAAACTCAACGTCAAGAATGTGCACTCAAGATCCCACTGAGGGTGGGGTGCTAACATATGACAGAGTTATTAATTAAAAACTGAAACAACAGGCGGATAACCAGCCATGGAAAATACAACTATCTAATTCATCTGCTGCGGCGGGCATCCACTGGAGAGTGGGGATTCACCACTTGAGAGTGGGTACAAAGATATATCAAATGTTCGTTCTTCCACATTGGCGGTAAACCATCCAGGGGTAATTAATATGAAATTAAACAAGTAATTGCAGCAATCATACTGGTTGGATTAGTACTACTAAACCACAACCTTACAATTCAAGAGTCTGCAAATACGAGTATTACAATGATAGAAAAAGAAGCTAAGAAGAGGAGAATGAATTATTACAATGATTTAACACTCCAAAATAGAAGTAATAGCCCAAAATAGAAAACTATTACAATCTGATGTAAAAATCTGAGTTATGGAATTCTTGATCAACAAACTGTGAAATCAATTAAATGCTCATAACATCCTCAAATTACCTCCATTTCAAATGAAATCAAATGCAGTGAACAACTGGAAGGTAGGTGACCAAGTTAGAATGAAGAAACAGCAACCAAGACCCTCTGAGAATTAAGCATGCATTCCAATGCACTCTTGAAAAGGTACGACCCTCCTTGAAGGGGCGATTTTCATTTAAAAATCAAACTCTCAATTATAAAATCTGAAACTTAGCATGATGAGTCGCCCAAGATCAGCAAATCCAATAGTGAAGTACCCAAAACCAAAATCAGACTGAAAATAAAGCTATGAATAGAAATCACCTTCACCGTGAGGTGAACTAAAGAAACCAAAAATTGACAAAAACCCAGAATTCTCTTCAACAAAATGGGTCAATCTGCTAGTCTCGATATTGAGAAGCAAAGAATGTACTAACTAGGTGTTATCTTTTCAAACACGAAATTGGACGAAAGGCTAGGAGGTAAACATCCTCAAAGCAAAATATCACTTGTCATTCCGACAGCATAACTTTAGCATAATTTTCATAGATACCAAGGCTGAAGCAAATCCTTCATTTTATAGAAGAGTAGAAGACTCTTCAATTCCTCCAGAAAGAACGCCAAGAGTCACATGAAACTCTTCAAATTTCCAATTTCAATTAATTGCTCAAGAGTGGCGTCCACATCACAAGGCAAATATAAAAACTTTATTTAAGATAATAACTTCTTCAAAAAGGCGTCCACTTATTTCCCAAGGCATAAGACTTCATTAATAATTAAAATATAATAACACTTCATGAAGGCGTCCCCCTTTCGAGTCCCTCTTTTAAACACAACTTAAAGTTGTTCTCCTAGGCCAAGGGGTCAACTGCAAATTAAATCATTAATGCCTTAATTCACCAAAATAAAACCTTTAGAAGCTAGACTTGAACTGCATTAAATGCTCCAACTAAAAGTGAAGACCTTTGAAGATCGATAACTCATGCATGGCTGCCCATAATCAATTTACTATAAATAGTAATTCCTAAAGCCATAGAACCACATGTTGATGCTGTTTTATGACACAACAAACATTCTGGTGAATAAAGTGTCTAAGACGCTTCATCCCTCTGAAAACTATCGAAGTGCCAAGACCGCAAGAAAAGATCATACGGCACTCCAATGTTTCCAGCTTAGTGTGATGAGCCTGTATTTGATGATTACACCGGTAACACAAAGGACTTCTACGTTAGGCTTGTTCAATTCACAATGAAGGTTTGGACAATGAAGCTCTATTATTACGGTCGGATCAAAGAAACTAAAAAAAGGAGGGTTTAGAATTTCTAGTCTACTTCCTAAGAATTCAAGAGACGGTATTGACTTGGTGGAACCAATAACCACGCTTTGCTTCGCCACGTTCAACGACAACTACACAAAGGGGGTGCAATCTTCAAGGAATGTGCTTATGATTTTCACGTCATGAATAACTACCACCAAATCGAACAATAATTATCCAGACAGAAGTTAAGCATCCACAAAATAAGCTCAGACTAACTTTACGCATTGAATGAAATCATCCATTCAAAGAAAGTATGAGCAAAAAGTTTCACCATAAATCAATACTTATCAGATCTTGCATTCATCTAACATAGATGAAATAAAATCTAAACTATGATGAGGGATAAAGAATCCACAACAACCTAAAATGTTATAGCTAATCACCATCAAAACAATGCATGCATTTCACTATTACTTCTATGCCTACAACAATTGCTTATCTCAAACATGCTCTTGCAACATGCTCCCATACCTTACAAAATGAGGGGCTGAGCTCAATTTATAGGTTCTAATTACAATTCAATGGCTAAGATTGATTTAGATCAACGTCGATTTATAAAACTTAATTAGGTTTGCTACCTCGAATTAATGAGTAATTATATTCGAGGATTACTTGTCCTTTTTACTAAATATGAACCAACAAACAAATAGAAAAGTTGTTGTGTACGGTTGATTTGGGAACACCCTGATTATTGGAAGACAACGAGGCGCCACCTCGTGTTGATGTCTCTCCTTGGTCACTTGTTCTTTTCCATGTTCTTGCCTTATAATATATTTTCCCCAATGATTTTGTCCTTTGCACTTTGATCTTGGGATTACTTCTGGCTTTTCTTTTTCTCTCACCTTGGAACACCTATTTAGACTTAAAGTTATTAAGTCTTTCTTCCCGGATTGCTTTGGAATTCCTTCAAGTGCCTTGAATTTGGAGAGGAACTTCCTTGTGTTTTCGCCACAATGGAGGAAATTGGAACTTTCTTTGTGAAGAATTTCCCATACTTAGCCAAATTTTGGCTATTCAATTTCATTCCGTAACATCTTCAAGATTCTGGCCATTTTTGTGCTCAAATGAACTTCGCCGGTGGATTTGTCTTCAATTTTGAATTTGGCTTGTGTAAGTTGGATGTACTTGATGATGTGCCTGCCGTTGTCTTCATGATGCCAAATTCTTGGCGGACTTCCTATTGGTCTTGCCATGTGCAAGGGTGGACTCCCAAGTTTTTTTTATATCTCCCTTCAAGTCGGACTTTACACTTTCTTTGCCATTTTCCTCTTTGAAGATTCGCCTTGTGTAGTCATCCACCTGCAGTAAAATAAAACAAATTTATTTCAGATTTTCTCTCTCCTGAAATCTGGCCTCATGCTGAAATTTTTAACACTCCCTCTCCTGATATCAAAGTGAATTTTGCTTCGAATTTAAAGCAAACTTCATACTTCTCTTCGTCATTTTCATCTTGGCACGAGTATATTCCATATTTAACTCTTCATTTCTATCTCCCGAAATCGGACTTCTCATTGTTTGCCATACTCTCTCTCTACAAGTTGGACTTGGTGAACATTTTTCCATGGCGGACTTCAAATGTTGAAGGACTTCATGTCAAATTCTCCCTGTCTCTCTCTCGAGGTCAGACCTCTTATCAAGTCTTCCATATTCCCTCTCTACTCATGGCGAACTTTCTGAGACCTGTTCCATTTATTTTCCATTCAAGTGTCATGGCGCACTTTCAAGGTGATTTTCTTTTGGTTATCTCTTTGGGGTGTTGAAAAATAAATAATTAAAATAATTATTTTATGTGTTGTTTCAACCTGCTAATTTTATGGTAAAATTATTTTTATTCATAGCAAGTACCTTGATTTCCTTGAATTTTTCATTTGCCTTGGCTAATTTCTTTTCTTCCAATTTACTTTGCTAGTAACTTCAATCACTAATCTTATTTGGCCATAATTTTTCCTCAATTCAATTCCCTATTTAATATAATTTTTCTTGCCCAAAGTCTCAAGTAAAATGTCAAAACTTTAGGAAAATATTTCAATTTCTTTCTTCCTCTTAGCATGCATGACTCTAATTCACCTTCAAGCCATTCTTTTCTTTCTCTTTATGTCCAAGGGCGAACTTTACCTCTTCTCAAGCCACTTTCATTATGGTGGGCGGACTTTACATGTTTCCAAGCCATCTTGGGGCAGACTTTGCTTTACTTTATGCCATTTCATCCCTTGTCCAAGGCTAGACTTTGCTTATTTCTTGCCACTTCCTAATGAAAGTGACTTGACCAAATGTTGAGCCATTGCTTTATGCTGCTGGGCGGACTTCATCAATATTCATGCCACTCAATGTTTTGTCGAAGGGCGGACTTTACTCATTTCCAAGCCATTCAAGGGCGGACTTGGTCTTGTGTCTGGCCATCCTTTCATTTTGCCCAAGGCGGACTTGCCATCTTCTCTTGCCATCTAAGGGCGGACTTGGCATCTTTCCTTGCCATTCCATTCATTTGTCCAAGGCGGACTTGGCCAATCTTTGTGCCATTCCCCTTAAGTGGCTGGGTGGAGTTTGCCTTAGCTTGTGCCATGGCTGGGCGGAGTTGCTTTATGTCCATGCCATTCTCCATTATGCAGGTCGGACTTTCCCTTCACTTTGACATTGCCTATGTTGCTTGGCTGGAGCCTTTTACCATCGATTTCTTCCTCTTCCATGCTGGTTGTGAATCTTAGTCATGCTTCCATGAATTCTTGCCATGAATTGCAGTCATACCTGAGCCATTTCGCCATGAATTTCTCAGATTTTTCAGTCTCCTCCAAGAATTCTTTCGGATTTCTTCATAGTTTTCCAGATTTTTTTTCACCATTCTCTTCAATTTGTTGACTGATTTTTCATTTTATTCACCATTTTTCTGTGATTTTTTCCCAGATTTTTCCAGATTTTTAACATTTTCCAGAATTTCACCATGAATTTAAAAAATTTCAAATCAATTTTCTGAGAGTTTCGTTGAGAGTTTTCAAAACTTCTAAGTGGATTTTCGAAACTTGAGACCTTTCCAAATATAGAAACTTTCTAAAAATAGAAATTTTCCAAATAGCAACTTTCTAAAAATAGACCCTAAAAAATAGGAATCTCGGAATTGCTCAAAAGTGCCAAAAAAGTAGGTCCTAAAAAATAAGGGGCCAGAGTGAAAAACTCTAAAAAGTAGGAGGTGTTGGAACTGACTGAAATGACAGTCGATCTTCGTCTCCTGGGCCTCCTAAGCATGATGGTGATGTTTGCATAACGATCCAGGCTAAAACTCTCTTGCTTGACTCAGGTGACCATTCAAAAACTTAAACTCTCTATTGCAAAGACTGTGATAAGTAGCTGGTGCATTTGGCAAAACAAAAAACAACAAAAAGCAAAACAAAGGGTCCTATTTGCAATGGGGCTGGTATGCGTGAAAAGGTCACAACACCAATAACCGAAACCCGAGTTTATTTCAAACGAGCTTCTGTTGTGTTTCCTAATAGGCTGATGTGAGTGAGATTTAACAAATCAATCGTATGAGAGTGGGATATTACAGCATTGAAGTAAAAACAACACTCAACATCCTCAATCCCTTCCAGATGTTGCCTTCCATAAAGATATCATCAAAACAAACAAGACGTCTACTGTGCTGGCCATGACTCGCTTTTTTTCTCTCAGACCTGCTCTAATACCATATTAAAAATGGTAGAGCATGAAACAGCAATATGAAAAGATATATTGATTTCAGATTATCGCAGTGATTTTACATTTCAATACATTGGCTTTACAAAACCATTATTCTCCCATATAAAACTTACCTACCTACAGGAATAACTCCCACCATACTAACTATTATTTACTAAAGAATATTTATTACAGAATTCTAATTTATTTACTATTTATCTAACCTATAATCTAACTATTGATGTAATAAAACCAACAGAAATTCAGGTATAAAGATGGGACCCACATCTCTTTCTGACTAAATGTGCATGTATGTATAGTTGTGTACGTTCATCTAGTTTGGTACCCTGATTACAATATGGTATCCCCACCCATAACCCCTGTCTCATTGCGACTATAGAATCATGTACAACAACCTGGCTCTCATAAGTCCACTCCAATATGTTGTGAACCAGCTCTTGACCCTGATAAAAGCATAAACAGATACACAAAAGATTGTTAAGGAAATCTGCAATTTTTTAGATTTAGCTTGCAATTTGAATATTTCAGGCAAAACAAATTTTACATTGCTTGTACAGAAAAGAGGAAACAAACAATATAGAAAGAAGAACCCATGTGTGGATACTAACTCAAGAGCACTAGGTGAATAGTATGGGTATCACACTTACCACAAGCAATCCTCTAGGTTCCTGCCCAATACTATCCAGCTCAAAAGGAACTCTGCCCTTGAGGCTTGAAGCCTTCCCATAATTCATGTAGGCATTAAGGTTTGAATATTTCAGGCAAATGAATTTTACATTGCTTGTACAGAAAAGCGAACAACAAAATATAATAAATATAGAAAGAAGGACCTGGGTATGGATACTAACTCAAGCCCATTAGGAGAACAGTATGGGTGTCACAATTGGCCAACAACAATCCTCTAGGTTCCTACCCAATACTTTCCAGCTCAAAAGAATCTTTGCCCTTGATGCTTAAAGCCTTGTCATAACTCATGTAGGCTTAGAAGTTAAGGGCTTAATGCTACCAACTTTTGATCATCTTTGCCACCTGTAGGGTCAGTTTACTAAACCTGACATATTCTTCATGTTGACTACATAACTCATAAGTAACTGAAGTAGATTGCATGACAGATGTGTAAGTAACTGAGGTAATAAATGACAACTTTGGAATGATACAACACATAACTGACATTTCCGCATAATTAATTGTTCCTGCTTAAATGATTATCTTTGCTTAACTGACAAATTCCTCCACAAAAGATTCTCTTCGTAACTGACTATTCCTGCCGAGCCATGTAAAGATACTGATGCTTAACACAAGGGTGTCTCCTTCAGGCATAGTGGGGTTGTTTTAATAGTTACGGTGGGGAACTTGTTAGCACCTTGAAGGGTTAATTGGGTCACCTTGACATTCTTGTGTAAAAATACTGTAGGAACTGCCTACCATTCAAGTGATATGGTTGTACAACTAAAATACCTGGACCTAGACTCTTAACTATGACCACTAACATTCCTCAAATCTACAACTTGATGTCATTTTCCCAACCCCAACCCATACCTGTGCAATTTCCATTATCAGAAAGAATACAAGTGCAATTGCTGATGCAACATGTCATAACATTATCAACACTTTAGAAAAAAAATTAGTGTTGTAGTTCATGAAAGAAAAAAACTTTGTAATCACTTCCAAATCACTATAGTAACAATGCTAACTGATTTCAATTTCGAGTCAGAAAAGCTTAGGGCTCAAATGCTAACCCATGCTTACTAGGATGCTTGAGTTCAAAGCTCAGGATGTTTACAAAACTCTCCAGAAGAGGATACATCCAGTTAGCACGGGCCAGCAAATCTCCATGACTAGGGGATTACACTCAATCATGGAGCCTATAATAACCCCCTCTGATGTATAATTGTTTAAAATGTTTTTTCTGATTTAATTGGGGTTTTGCCAGGCAATGCAGGAAAATGCAAATGATTGCGTAATTGACAACTCAAGCAAATATATTAAACTAATAACTCAGATTTTTATTATTGCTTGGAAATTACATAAGATTCATACCCGGGAAAAACAACAGCATTAAATGCAGATCTGAAAGTGATTAACCAGCATCTGGAAACACCTGGAAATGGACGCCACACCTTTGTAACTGATTTCCACGCCTAGGAATTGCTGCAGTTCTCTTGCTAGACCCTAGGTGCCTCCCTTACAGCTGATTGCAGCCTTGAAACATAGGCAACCTGCTCTAGACAACATCACGCCCAGCAAGGAGATGTATGGCCTGCCATGAATGGAACAGCCTGCATTAAATGCTTCACACATGCCAGCAATAGGGTGTGAAATCTGCCTTAAATCTCACGGCCAGCTTAGGAAAGAACAATCAGCAATTATAACCAGCCATTCAACTTCTGATCTGTCAATGAAACCCTTTGTATTTGCTGCAAATTAATTTCTGGAACAATCAATGAAGCTCTGTGTGAGATTATCTCTCTAAAATGCCCTTGGGTGATCTTTCACACCTATAGACACTGTTCTCTCTAAGGTTTTCATCCTCAAAAAGCTTCAATCTTCAAAACCAGCAAACCCTTGCTCAGTTTCTCCAATTTGCACAAGTTTTAATAAAATGATCAAAGATAATGAAAAAGCAAATGCTTTTTGGCTTTATACTCCAAATCCCAATTTGCCCTTTAGTGATCTTTCACACCTGTACACACTGTTGTTATGGACCTGGTGGTTTGGGGTTCAATGTATTTTTGGGCTGCTTTGTTCGAGGCAGTGGCTGGTATGACCCATGTTGGGGTTGTTTCTGAAACTCTTTGGGAAGAGTTGAATTTGTTGTATGTGGAAGTTTTTGGTGAAAGTTTTTTGGCTTTTATGTTGGTGAAGATGCTTCTGTCGGTCTTCAAAGATGTGTGTGCTCTCTTCCTGGCCCCGCTGTTTGTGTCTCCTATTGAGGTGGAGACATCTCCTTTTGTGGTGGAGACCCCTCCTTTAGAGGTGGAGGTGGGTTTGGCAGGTGTGGTGGAGAGTAGTTGTAGCAGGGGGGTTGTTGCCCCTGGAGTTGGTGGCTCTCTTCCCTCTTGTTGGCCTTCTCCTTCGCAACTCCTATTGAGGTGGAGTGTGCTCCTTTGGAGGTGAAGTCGGGGATTGTTGACAAGGTGGGTGTGTTTGTGGAAAGGGATCTCCCTTTCCCTTTGGTTCATTTTATGCTCGGTTCCGAAAACTCTCAAGTTGTTGCATGTTGGTTGCAAGCCTTGGTTCAGCATATTAAGTGATTGGCTTGTGCTGGGTTTCCCCTACTGCAAGGTGGTATTCTTTGGGTTTATTCCACCCTATTGGTGGGTGTGTTTGGGGAAAGGGATCTCCTGTTCCCTATGGTCTATTTTATGTTCAATTCTGGAAACTCTCGAGTTGTTGCATGTTGATTGCAGACCTTGGTTCAACATTTTATTCGGTTGGCTAGTGCTGGGTTTTCCCCTACTGCACTGTGGTGTTCTCTGGTCTAGTCACCTGGGTTTCCTTTCCAGCTGGGTTATGGTCTTTGGTGGCTGCAGTTCCTTTTCCCTGTAGTTGTTTTATAACCGGTTCCTTGCTCCAGTCAAAAGCTTTGGTTGTTAACGGTCCTACCCTACCTCACTCCTCATGAGTCTTGCTTTTAGAGGCCTCTCTTTTTGGGAGCCACCACTCTTTGGCCTCAATGGTTGCTTTGTATTGGGTACTGGCCCTTCTAGTTTTATCATAATCAAAACTTTAATAATATTATTAAATCATTAATTCCCATTAATTAACCAACACTAGCTCAAAAGAGTGATCCAATCACATTTTCTAGATGTAGGCATGATGACGACTGATCCAGGCATAACTTACTATAAATAGTAAGTATAAGCAATATGACCAAGTGACTAACTATAAATAGTAAGTGTGGGAGAAATCGACCAAGATGACATCCAAAAGGCCCACCACCAAAACACTGAGTCTCTGAGCAGAAGAATACTGAGATAAGCATCAAAAAGCCTGCTAAGGAGCCACTGATTACCCTCAAAAGGGTCCCCTAAACATCCCATTAGCCTACGGGACCAGATAGTAGGCTAACCACTGCAAAGATACTGATCCCGAAAAAGGGGACATTACAGAGCCTCTTTCTATAAAACAGAAATTCCTCAAACTAGTATAGAACGAAACCATAGTACATTTCAATATAATAAGGCACCAACTTTCCCTTGGATGGAGGTTTTCTATCAATGCATACAAGTCAAACTACCCACTCCATATAGAGTTTAGACCACCAAAACATGGTCACAATCCAAATTTGCCTTTACATGCCTTATACTGGATTTGCCAAGGGAACAAATTGAATCTGGTTTAGACCCAATTGAATCTGATTTAGACCCAACTAATGAAATAGAAAATGAAAGCATAAGGACTCTAATTGCATTTTGCAAACTAATTAGAAAAATCCATTCCCCTAGTAAGCCAGAACCCTTCATACCCGTATCTAAAAAAGAAGCTCCATTCTATGCCAAAAATGACTCGTTCACACTTGACCTCATGACCATCCTTCCAGAAATGCCAATTCCAACCCTACAGAAAAAGCCCAGCCCACTTCACAGAAACCCACAGGCCTGACCGAAACACACTTTTGAAGCCAAAGCTTGCCCGGTTAGAATACTCTTCCCAAAGAAAACAACTTCCAAAACTTCTGGACTGGCTGCTTTAACCAGCAATTATATTTTCTCTAACAAAACTTTCTATATCAACAATGTAATATTTAATATCATAAAGACTTCGAATTCTCACACTGATTACTAACAAAATAAAGTACACCGTGCAATTACAATAAAGATATGGGCGATTGGAACATGCACAACCTGTGACAAGGACCTGGACCTAAATATTAATAAAATCAAGACACAACAACGTTGATACAAAAAAAATACCGTAAACACATAAGTCTTAAGGCCAACATGCCAAACAACTATGCAAAGTTACAAAGGTTGAAATTTGAATCATGAAACTGCTTGCAGGCATAAATACACATATGTTTCCATTTCTGATATATATATATATATATATATAAACACCCAATTCTAACAATTTGTCGTGTCTTATGGGATTTGAACTTGGAGCTTTGATAGGAAAGCCCCCGTATATATTTAAAATTGTAGCTTTCGATAAGGAACATATATGTGCCCCAAATATACTTGTTCCACTAGAATTTTTGCAATACCCCAAATATACCTATTCCAGTAGGTTTTCTGCAACACCTAAAATATGCAAGTTCCTATGAAATTCCAGCAGTACCCCAAATATACCTGCTCCTGCTATTGTAGAATTCTACAATACCCCAAATATAGATATTCTTCGTACGAGAGTTACCATTAATGAAAATCCAAAATGGTCTCTTACATTACTGTGGACTTTCGACAATACCCACAATATAACCATTCCCTATTGAGAGGTACAATTATGTTTATATATCCAAACACACAAAAACACAACATTGCATCCTACATCCCTGTAGAATTTTGACAATACACATAACGTATCTAGTCCTCAAATGAAACCTACAATTATATCAGTAAGATTTTCTACAACAGAAAGGGTAAAGATGAAGAAACACGCCTTAAAAAAATGGAACTGAGATGTCCAGGGCTGACTGTTCTGCTGGTTCTGAGGAAGATTTTGTATTGAATTCTGTTGCTGGTTTTGCATGCCCATCCATGCCATCATTGACTGATCCATTGCTTTCAGTTGCCCAGATCAAAGAGCCAAAAGTTAATGTGGGAAAACAAGTTAAGGGCGTAAAATAAAGAATCCTTCTTGATTTGAGAAATGTCAAAATTGCTTCTGGTTATTTGACATTTTGTCATATAAATAGAGGGGTTGCAACAAAATCAATTTTTTTTTTTTCCTAATTTCCTTTTCTTTTCCTTTTCTTAGTTAAAAAGTAGTTTTCCCTATCAATTGAAT